>VOPJ01013463.1:0-14421 GCA_014673585.1 Semibalanus balanoides
AAATAACTTAAAACACTTAATACAATACCTGTCATCTGATAAAGATACCATTACCGTTGTTTATTTGCACGGGTTGAGACGGGCGGGATAGGCACTTACACAGCAAACTCAGAGCAATATCGTTTCTTGGGATCACAGTATTTTACTGACCGCTGGGCCCACTCATTTGCATGAGACAGGTATGGCCGGAGCGGTGCCAGGCACGGGCGCTGACTTCACCCAGTGTACCGTGTGCAAAACCTGGCCATTGCAAAGCACGGGCGCCTATTCTTCATCCAGTGTACCGTGTGCAAAACCTGGCCATTGCAAAGCACGGGCGCCTATACTTCATCCAGTGTACCGTGTGCAAAAATATGCCCTTTTTTGTGTATTCAAGGGAATAGTCCACTTTGGTAGATTCGATCGAATGCTCTGAAATGACTAAACAGAGTACGCAGATAATGATTCTGCTATTAGTTTGTCATGAAACCCGGGGACTGTGGAAAGTTGGATGAACTATAATATTATACACTATTATGTAATTTTCGGATGTAGGTATGTCACAAACGCGAGGTCGAGCTTATGGTGAATCGAAATAGGCGAACAGCGCGCTCATGTGCGCCGAATTGAACGCTGCTGTACCTGCAAACAACAGGTACGCCATCTGAGGCCATTCTGATAAAAAATTGAGCCACGAACTCGTTTTTTTTAGAATGGCCTCAGGGCTGGAAATTCGTTATGTTTGGGCATTATGTAAAACACCTACATATTATTTGGCTTTGCTGCTGCAAATCTGGGGCGCTATTTCGACGCTAAACATATCCTGCGCCGAGTTCTGAGCCCATTCTTAAAAAAGTCGAGACAGCGGCTCGATTATTTTATCAGAACGGCTTCTGGTTGCACTTTCTTCTGTGAAGTCGCATTAATTATATTTTTGTCTGTGTCAACGAACTTAAAAACGGTTATTTTCCTCAAGTTTTTCTGAAGAACAAATTTACTTTCAAAGTAGGTGCCAGAGCCAAAATCGCCCAAATATATCCACCAAAACCGTTAATAAAATATGCTCTTAGCTGTTGAGATAGAGTTTCGGGATACACGAACCGTGGATCATATGATTTCATATCTTAGCTGCATTTCTGCTATCTCAGTTCAAAACCCCTCACTCAGTTAAAAAAGATGGATTATTCCCTTTAACGTCTACGATTTATTGGAAGGCATCGGTGGACCTCGACCGGCTGCTGCCTTCGTGTGTTTCATGACATCATGTACCGCGCTGCCCACCCACACGATCTACATGATCGACATGATCGACAGGATCGACATGCCCGCACCCCGCTGTGCTTCGGGCGTGGCTGAGGAATGAGGAGCCCTCCTCCCCGATCCGACACTCCTGTCCGCTTCAATATATGGCACGTTCCCACGACCTCGGCGAGTTGGGGCCCCACGTACGTCCGTCAGCGCCTAATCCTGTATAATTGGGCGGGTTGCATGAGAGTCTAATCATCCGTGGCGACTCCCACCCGTGACGGACGAGTGGCAGCCCCTACAGTCGCGCCGTCCCGTCCAGTAAACTGAGGAGTCTGGCTGGCCGTGCCGGGCTGCTCGCGACCCTACCCACAGTCCCACCGGCGCGGCGCGGCCCATTATGCATGCATGGCGTGGTGGACTCCGCTCCATTTGGCGCAGTCGAACGGCGGCTGCCGGACCGGCCGCGCACAGAGCGAACTGATCGAATCTTACTGTAATGTTCTGACACAGTTTTAACTGCGTGTTGTGGAAAGCAGCAGGAAGGCGTGTGGACTGTGGGGTTCGCAAAGGCTTCTGAGGAGAGCAGATAGGAAGGCCCTCGATGAATTAATCACCCCCTGTGTATGCCGTCTTTGGCGCAGCCTTGACCCACAAACTAGCGTAATGCAGCGTAATAACCTTCCGTTTATTGAATACCGCGGTGGCCTGATCCCTTGGCCAGCGCAGAGGCCGGTCGGGGCGGCAACTTCAGGCGCGCTGAGGACCATTAGTCGGGCACGCTCCTGCCCCAGCCGCCCGGCGGGTCCAGTCAGCTCTCCCGTCAGCATCGCTGCTGCCACCCAGCAGCCGGCAGTGATGCTGCCGATGCTGCCAGTCACGTGAGGCTACCGCCGCGTGCCGCCGCCGGTCACGTGACCCGAATCACGTGATGGAGCTGAGTGTTACGGTGGCTGGGCAACTCATGTGGGCGCCACTTGTGATTTGCGAACACGTGGCGGCATTGTTTGGCTTAGAAGGACAGGTGGAGTCTGGCGCTGCCGCCGCTGCAACGGGTCCTGAGTTATGGAATGTCACGGCCCCCAGATGCCTGCGTCGGTATTCGACACATGCACTGCCCCACAGACTGTCTGGCGACCTCAGAGGTGAACAAGTGAACAATAACTTGCTGTGAATTATTGAAAGTCTAAATGCGCGAACCAAATTATCGGGGCTGGGTCGTTCCATTGTTGTGAAAAACAAAACATATTTATCTTGCATGCTCAACTCATTTGACTTTAGTTTTCTTATATAATTTCCTTTATTAGTTTTCCCTAGAAGAAAAGCCTGCTTAAATGCTGCCTGTCTGGAACGACACTTTGAGCAAACTGTTCTCATTAGCTCCGGTCGACTGGTGCAGCTGGCAGATGGCTGCAGCTGTTTTCTCTTTCGCCGGCCGGCAGCGGCAGCCGCGTCTCCATGATTACCAGCCAGCCGTCAGTGCTGTTCATTTGTCTGCTGCTGCTGCTGCTGCTGCGACGACGGCTCGCGGCGTGCTGACGGCACGGCCTCGTTCCTGACGATGCCCGCAGGTGCCGCGGCCGCCGCCAGCTATGTCTGGCTGTTTACCTGCAGTTTCCCCAGACGTTTCCATGACTCACTTTTCCCGCCTTTCTCCCATGGTTTCTTCTGCGGATCTTTAGCGGTCTGTCGGCTGTCGCTGTTTTAGTTTCTTTGTCGTGCGGTTGTATTGAGTTTGGTTTCTTTTCCTTCTTCTTTCAAATTTTGTTTTATCCTTATCACGCCCCATTCGTAAAATCCTTGCGTCATTTTCTTATTCTTGTCAATGCAAGTTTCTAGTTTCCTATCTATTTCCATATCATTCGTGATTTCTATCGCTCCATTACCGTGTATTTATATTTTCCGTCCTGTTTATGTGCCGTTTCCTTGTCATTCATCCGCTTCCTTCCTATGCTATACGCCGTCCGATGCCGTCTGATGACACTATATGACACCCGATGCCGCCCGATGCCGCCCGATGACACCCGATGACACCCGATGACACCCGATGCCGCCCGATGCCGCCCGATGCCGCCCGATGCCGCCCGATGCCGCCCGATGCCGCCCGATGCCGCCCGATGCCGCCCGATGCCGCCCGATGCCGCCCGATGCCGCCCGATGCCGCCCGATGCCGCCCGATGGCCGGGCGGCACGGCATATCCGATGACCGGGATGTGTGGGAGTACCGCTTGGCTATAGAGCTGTGCCGCCCAGCTGGCCACACACGCAGCTGGCTCGTCACCGCCTTCCAAAGTAATCTGACGTTTCCGCCGGATTGTGGCGAGTTGGCTGACGAACCGTACTTACCTCCTCAGCTTCTTACCTCATCGCACCTTGATACAGCCCAGGCTCCCTGGAAACACATCAGGGACACTTTTGTGGATGTGTTCAGAATTCAGAAAACAGGAAATCGCTCGTGAATATTTCCGGTAACGGTGAATAAATCCGTAAGCATTTTGTGGGGGGAGGGGGCTTATGAAAACGTGACGTGTTCATGAGTGCGTTTGTGGGCCTGCTTTAAATTGGTAAAGTTTGTCCTAAACTCATGCATGACGTTGATTGGAATCTGCTTTTTCAAAGTGCCGGTCTGTTGCAAGTCAACAATGTGTTGACTGAACCTCTGGGTCCCGCATACGTGTTAAAATGATTTGGACTTTGGATGGCATCATTGGCGGATCCAGAATGGTGGCTGGAGGGTGGGGGCACTTTTTGGGGGGGGGGGTGAATTCCAAGAAGTCTCACAATTCTGAAAACAAATCTGATTATGCTTGCCTTTGCATTGATAGCTGAATTAAAACAAACTTTCCTTTGTAAAAGTTGCTTATATTTTCTTCTATTTCAGGAAATTTGAAAATTTTGCGCCGACTTCAGTTTTTTTGGGAGTCATGGCGATGACCGCTTTGCTCCCCCCTCCCCGCTGGATCCGCTAGTGGATGGCATCTGCCAAGGGCCAAGGAGGCTCCTTGGCAACAGGAACACAGAGAAGGTTCATGGAAGAGGGAGAAGGTCAATGTCATGGAGAAGGGTCATCTGTGTACCTGGTGTGGTGATTTTTGGCAGCCCGCTGGGTGGGGACCGGAAACTAATGGCTTGCGATAGGTGTGGCTGGCTGGCAGTCCGACTTCAAGTCGTTAATTAGGACGCACCGCAAATATTGTAATATGGCAACTGGCTCTGAGGTGGACCATGCTGGTGGACCATGCATTGTCAGTTGTTACCGCTTCATTAAAAACTGCATGTGGGCTGAGGCCTGAGCAGACCCGTCAATAAAAATCGGGAGCTATGTTTGGGATTCATTAGTAACCGCAGTCAAGGGTGGGTCTGTCTGCGACCAAAAACGCCGCGATCATGTCTGACTTTCCGCGTGATTTTCCCTGATCTGCGGCTCCCGGGTGCGTGGGAGAGTCTGTGGTTTCACCGCCGGAGGTCGTCGCAGCTGGGCGGGTTTGTGGTCTGTGGTCTGTGGTCTGTGCAGGCCCATGTGACCAGGATTGGTCTGTTCCGGTGACGGAAGCGGTTTCAGCTGATCCGCCAGACCAGTTTGGCTCACACTGGTTGCGATGCTGCTTCATCAGTCAACATTTTGATGACGCTTACCGTTTTAAGCTTTAGCTACCTTAGTCGAGTAAAGTATAGGTAAAGCTGTATATCGCATTTAAGCCACTAATGAATGGATCTATTTCGTCAGCGTCCGCCAGCAATCACATTGAATCAATCCGTGTCCGACAGTCGCGTGGGATATCTGGGCACGCTCTGAATGTCATGGCCCTGGGTTTGACTGACGACTCGGCAGTACTTTGAGTCCTGGCAGGTGGACTGTTTTCCATGGCGACCGTGAGTACGACTCAGTGACTCAGTGACTCACCCCTGTGCAACACCAGCCAACGAGTCTGCTGCGGGCGCCGTCAAAACAGCGTCCCTCATCGAACATGAACAGTAGTGCCGATATAAATATTGTGACCACAGGCCCGCCGCCGGAATCACATTAGCGCCACTGACGTCACTGATGCCATGTGACGTCACGAGCTTACCTCGAACTGCACGAACGCATCGGAGGTGATCCGTCACGGGTGCGTGCCAACGCGCTGCAAGGCCAACACGCGTCGGACGATCTTAATCTGTCTCGATGCATCGCATGACCGATGCATGATCGATGCATGATCGATGCATGATCGATGCATGATCGATGCATGATCATGCAGTTATGCACGGTCATCGCTCATAGTCTCAGCGCGTGACGGGACAGTCAACTCAGCACTGTAGCGCGATGCACACTACGGCGTCGTTCAGCCAGCCTCAGCGTCACGGACATCCAGCCTTTTGGCGATCTGCCGTATACGTCACGCACCTACCGAGCGTAACGTGTACGCACGGCACGCTCCGAAACAGCTGCCATGCGTGAGGTCAGGATTCAGATCGGAGACGTTTGGCTGAAATCCAAGGAACACAGCTCTGGCCTCTGCTGAGTGTTTGAGATCGTCCATTCGGACCGGCTGTGCCAAGTCTCGGCGCACACTCAGCTGCTCATGCACTGGCGCTCATAGACATGGACAGCGCAGTAGACGTTGAATTTCGGAATGTCAGCAATTCCTCATGCGGCAGTAGCTCGAAGCATGCGATGCAGGAACTGGCTTCTGCTGCTTCGACATGAACTTTGACGACGGTACGAGGCACGACGTACTATCTGCATGCGAGTCATACTCCTATCGGCGTCGAGTGCAGCCCATCAAACGCAAGACAGCGGGCTTAGTTTGTACTTCGTACCGATATCGTCAGTCGGTTTTATTTATAGTACCTTACACTGACGGGGGGGGGGGAGCCCGCCCCTTGTTTGCCGGATCTTGGGTCTGCATTGATCGCGCCGTCATCCCTCTTCACTTAACTCGCGATACCGCCCGGTCTGTTCCAAGGTCAAAGTTTGTGTCCTTCATCCCGGTGTAAGCACTCCATCAATGCGTCCGATCGCGTTTGGAGCGTTTAGCACTGGCAGCGAACTATAGTACTCTGTGGTGACTCGGCTCGTATCTTTGGCAGGGACGTAGCCAGGGGGGCACGTGGGACATGCCCCCCTGAGCAAAATCAATTCACACTAGATATAATGTGATTCTCTGAAAACCGGCCCCCCCCCACCCACCACTGGTCAAGCATGACTATGGCTGAGGAGCAAATAATTATAATTTTTCCGACGTGCCCCCCTGACAAAAATCCTGGCTACGTGCCTGATCTGTGGTATCGTGAGGAGCGTTCGAACTGGGATGACAGACGATGCGGTGATGGAATGGACTTTCCTTGTAGACACAGACGTTGAGTGATTGGAACAGTTTAATTAGATTAATGGTCACTTTCGACTAGTATCGAGGACATGAAACAGCCACTTGCGGCGAGTGGTGAACAAGTAGAAAGTCCCGATAGGTTGATTTTTGTGTCTTGAGACAAAACGGGTGTGTGAATCATGCAAACATCAGCTACTGGTCGGTGGCCATGAAGTCCCTGACTTGGCTTGTTTACTGACCAACTGCTGTGATAAGCTTCGATGCGCCGGTGCCGATCGCGATGATGGCGTGGTTTGGGGCATGAGTGCCTTTAAAATGAACGCTGCGGTTAATTCCCGGACTGTAAACATCGTGTTTTATTATTTCTTTTAGTTATTGATGCTTAGCCACAGCTGACAGTAATAGGAAATATCCCCTCTAAGCTGTGCAAAATATTCTTGGAGTGTTTGTCATAGGAATCGGGGAATAGATAAATATCTGCGGTTGTGGTTCTTTGTTTTATTAAAAGCTGCCATGAATCACAGTGTCATATTTATTTCCTTTATCCGTGAATTCGGCTCCTCGTAAGGAATGCTATGTTTGTCTTTGTTCATAATTATCGCCTTGGTGAGATATTCGGGCTTGCCTTGCCAGACATCATGCAGAAGATAACGTTTAACGACACGACTCTGCTTAGCCATTGTCCTGAGTTGCCGACTCGACTCTGCTTACGATTTAGTCGCATCACCACGGGACAACTTGTGGACAGGAGTCGTCCGCCTCAGTCGAAACAGCGCGCGAACACAGCTCTCCGAAGGCAGCCCTGCCGAGCCGATCTGGAGTCTCTATAGTGCCCATTGGAGCTCTTTTCCTCTCGTGTCAGACTCTGCTCACTGCTTACCAGGGGCGTAGTTTCTCCAGAAAAGTTAATGGTTGGGGGGGGGGCTGAGGTGGGAAAAATCGTTTTATCCCTCGCCTTTATCCCTCGGGGGGGGGGGGGGGGTGACTGGCTCCGCTGAGTTTGTTTTAAATAAATTACAATATGCAGCGAATCTTCTGAAGTTTTCCGTCCATGAGTTAACACAATTGTACATATGCTATACAAAATATCATTGAAATTGGTTGAGGAGTTTTGGAGACAATGAAGTTTTAGTGACGTCATGTCATGTTGGTGGAAAACGATCAATGTTGGAAAAATTGTAGAAAATAGGGTTTTACAGACAAATTTAAACCGAAAACGTCACAGATAAACAATTACATTTCCTTTCAAATGGTAATGTCGGATTTCTGATTTTTGTACCCCCATTATTTTTAAATTCACTATAAAATCAATATTTGCAAACATTAAAAAACGAACAATATGTGAGAGAACTGAGTATGGACAATATCCGAGCCACATTTCAAATCTATATCTCTATTTTTGACTGAGTGATGGCTCTCTAAGTGTTAGAGACTCATCACGTCATTTTTAACCACTTTTTTGACTTTTTTGGACCAGATACGAACAAATAAATATATTTTCTGTATTTCTGATACCAAACTGGTCTAGGAACATGCCTTTTTATTTGCATTTATCAATTTCTAATTTTGAGGTTTTTTGACACTGCAAAATAGCTATTCTGGACGTGGTCGAGTCGAGGTCATTCACTTGACTTGGAAGGTCACCCGTTAACCTGATACCTACAATTTGCATACCGTTAGATTCCTCACACGACCGGCAACATGCTTGTTCTTACCGCGATGATCTATGTTGCTTGGGTTGGAAGTTAACAGGGGGCCTGTCAGGCGTCAGCCCCCCCCGTAAGGCGAAGGTGAGAAAGCTGCCGTTGGGCGAAGGTTAAAGTAACATCAAAATCCACAAAATACATATTTATTTCCTTATTTGACCCACTTCCTTGTCCAAGTGTGTATGTGTGTGTGTGGGGATGATGAAGCCCAAGTTTAGAGGGTGGGGGGGGAGGGTGAAACCCAAGTTGGGGGAGGTCAACTGAATAAGATCCCACACCCTGCGCTGCCGCTGACCGTGTGTCTCAGGACCATCTCTGACCGCCTGCGTCAGCTTGGCTTCACCATCCGGCAGCGGTCCCGCGGCCAGCTCTCAGTTCAGGTCCCGCGGCAGGACGCGTCTGTTTGTGTGACAACGGACATTCCAGCCCGTCGGCCACGGGCGCCTCTCGGGTCCTCCCCCACAGCTGCTCTCTCAGCACGGTCAGGGACTACGGCCGGAGCCCACTGCCGAGCAGGCGGGACGCGGCCGACTAGGCGGGTACGCACGCTAGACGTCCATCCCGTGATTGATCCCGTGTCGGTGTGAGTGTCTTTGTGCCGCCGAAGCCGGCAGCTGGTGGACATGGCCGGCAGATGGTGACAAGCGACGGGATCTGGAGGGAAGACGTGGGAGCTGGGGGCGAGGGGAGGGGCGCAGGGAGACGGGATGGGACAACAGGTGGACTACGTGGGTGATGGATACAGGACGGATGGCCGAGACAAGTGAGATATAGCGCATAAGCCGAAAAGTGTCGCGATAAGTTAATCTTATGGAAGATTTAGCTGGTTGGAGATGGGAATGGGTGGGTTAGGTTACGAGAAGTTCCAGAGGACGGGAAGTGGACGGAACCGTAGCGTTCGGGCACCAACGGTTCAGGCTGGCCCAGCAGGACGCGACGGATGAAAGGCGAGAGTTTGAAACGAGGCGTGAAGGAACGGTGATTGATGAGGGAAGATGATGGATGGCGGCTGTTTTATAAAGGTTCAGCCAGCATTTTTCAGGAGGCGGCCAGCCGGGCCGTCACGCCGCCTGAACAAGCCACATAAATCTACCGTAAGTCACGCACCATCTACCGATTAATATGAATAACACCCGGCAAAAAACAACTTGCACCGCACGGTACGGAACATACGGAACGATTATCCCTGCTTAACCCAGCCAGCAGTTAGTAACCACTCACATCCTCTCAGTTATCACACGGCTAACCTTAGTACCTCTGAGCTAACTACGACGCCAGGTTGTTGAGCTCTTTGCTCTTATCGGAGCGTCCTACTCGGTTCGCGTTATTTATAACTGGCCGCCCATTTATCAGTGAACGGGAGCGCAGGGCAGTGCGCGAGCGAGGCGCCGTCTGCAGCGACTGCAGCCTTCGAATCAGGCATTCCGCGCTCCGGCTACGGGCGAGATTTCAAAACAGCGCCGATCCAGTGCCCAAACACAGGCGCTGGTCTGGACAGTGCGAATCAATCATCGCGATGGCGAATCCATCACAATGCGGGCACATCTGACAGTGTTCCGTGCTCGCCCAAGCTGGACTGAATGGCTGAGACTGGCTTTGCATCGGTGACTAACGATCTGTGAAGTGAGCTTAGTGAACTGTTGTTAGTTGTCTGTTGGCTACAACAACATGCAGACACCTCAGCCAGTTTCGCGTACTAATGAACAGTTATGTTCTAAATCTAAACCATAGGGTTTGTGGACTGCCGAACTAACGGGCTGTTGAGTGCTGACTTTCCTCGAGTCAGAATTAGAGGTTGCAAAACGTGGACCCGAGGAACCAGTCTCTAGACCCAGTCCGGACCCAGTTGGTCCCAGACTGGGTCCCGCCAAATGATACCGGGTAAGCTGGTCATTATATCTGATGGTTTTACGAAAGTAGGAGCACTGATACGCAGGTTTCTTTGTGCTGTTTGTTGGTCAATCTTAGCTGCATGTATTTGCAACTACAAGAGTAATTTTACTTGCACTAACTGTAGAGTGCAGATTTGTCAATATTAGTTGCGAGACAACATTTTGCTAGATGGGTCCACTGGGTCCAAACTTGCCTTGCATCGGGTATAACTGGGTCCATTTTTTCAGATTTTGGGACCGGGTCGGGTCTGGGTCCCAAAAATATCAACTTTTGCCACCTCTAGTCAGAATCGGTGTTTGAGTTGTTCCTGTCCGTGATAGAGTCGAGTCTCCCTGCGTTATCGGCCGGCCGGATTGATTATGATATAGCTTAGTCACAGACAGGCGTAATCTAGAAACCGTGCAGCGACTTGCGATGCCATGGCTGCGGGATAGCACTGTTAGAATAGGCGGATCCAGAACGGGTGGTTTTGGTCAGTTGGGGGGGGGGGGAATCCAAAAAAGCATCGCTCAATTTTCTGAAAACTCATCGGATTTCGCTTGCTATGTACCTATCAGTAACTGATTTAAAACAAATTTGCCTAAGTAAAAGTTGCTTATATTTCTTATTATCTCAGGAAATGTGTCAAATTTGCGCCGATTTTGGGTGATTTGGTGCATGGCCCCGTGCCCCCTCTCCCCTCTGGATCCGTCCATGCCTGTTACTCCAGCCTCCAGACTCCCTGCGCACCTGTTACTCCAGCCTTCAGACTCCCTGCGCACCTGTTACTCCAGCCTTCCAGACACCCTGCGCACCTGTTATTACTCCAGCCTTCAGACACCCTGCGCACCTGTTACTCCAGCCTTCAGACTCCCTGCGCACCTGTTACTCCAGCCTCCAGACACCCTGCGCACCTGTTACTCCAGCCTCCAGACACCATGCGCACCTGTTACTCCAGCCTCCAGACACCCTGCGCGCCTGCTACTCTCTCCGGCCAGTTTCCAGCCTCCCCGGCCCCAGCCGGTGGCGGGTCAGCTGCCGGGGTGACCTTGGTTAGGGGCTAGGGCGTCCGTCCGATCGTCGCCACTTCTCGTATCTTATCGTCTGTCCGCTGTCTGGGCGCCGCTGGGAGATTGTGTCAGCTGCTGAAAGTGCCGGCTGGACCGGGACGACGCGACACTCTGATAAACAGGACGCGCGACAAACACCGTCCAGTCGCCTCGGGCCCGGGGAGACGAACTAGCTCCACCTGCCCTTCCCTGGTCCGGCCCGGTCATCTGTCCCGCACGGACGGACGGACGAAGGATCGCTCTCCAGCTCTAGGAGCCACCACCGCTTCAGGGCTGCTCCTCAGCACACGGACGGACGAAGGATCGCTCTCCAGCTCCAGCAGGCACCACCGCTCCAGGCTGCTCTCAGCACCCACGAAACGGACGGACGGAGGCATTGCTCTCAGCTCCAGAGCCACCAACTGTCCAGGACTGCTCTCAGCACACGGAACGGACGGACGGAGGATGCTCTCCAGCTCCAGAGCCACACCCTCCAGTGCTGCCTCCTCAAGCACTGACGACGAAGGGATCGCTTTCCAGCTCCAGGAGCCACCACCGCTCCAGGCTGTCCCAGCACACGACGAACGAAAGATCGCTCTCCAGCTCCAGCAGGGCACCACCGCTCCAGGGTGCTCCTCAGCACAACGAACGGACAGAAGGATCGCTCTCCAGCTCCAGCAGGCACCAACCGCTCCAGCTGCTCCTCACACGGACGGCGACGGAGGAGTTCCAGCTCCAGGAGCCAACACCCGCTCCAGTGCTGCTTCCTCAGCACATGGACACGGAGGATTTGCTCTCCAGCTCCAGGACCACCACCGCTCCAGTTGCTGCTCTCAGCACGATGGACGGACGGGATCGCTCTCCAGCTCCGGAGCCACCACCGCGTCCAGGCTGCTCCTCAGCACACGGACGGACGAAGGATCGCTCTCCAGCTCTAGGAAGCCACACCGCTCCAGGCTGCTCCTCACACACGGACGGACGAAGATCGCTCTCCACTCCAGGAGCCACCACCGCTCCAGGCAGCTCCTCAGCGTGCAGCCGCTGATACGCTTCTCAGCCCGTAAGACTGGATGTGGAATGTTCATAAGTGCCGGCTTACATGCGTTTTCAGTGTCTGCTGAGCATCAGCATTACGTGTATTAATTTGTATCAGTCACTCACCAGCCGTTTTTTGTGCTGGAGCCAGATATGTCGGCGCCCTGACAGCCAGACTGACAGCCCCTTGTTGAAGGTGGTGGTTATGACTGACAGACGCAGCGCAGGCCTCAGCCAGATTGCTGCAATCAGCGGCTTATTCTATAGAGCAAAATTACACAATCTACCAAAATGTTAGTTAACGCCATGGCTATCAAGGCAAGGTTGTCTATCGAAGCTTCCGTGGCTTTAGAACATCATGATTACTTTTGTTACAATGTCTAGCACATAACCAGCTGAAGTTTTCGTAGATTATTTCATTAAGCTTTATGAAGCTGGCCGCGCGTCTGACACATGTCTGATATGGGTGTCGGCTCACACTGAGCTCGGGATTACAGGATTGCGATGGTATATCTCTCACAGGAATCTCCGCTCCGAAAAGGAGGCAAAAGGTAAACATGACAAAAATCACCACCAGCTTGCAAGCTTTTCCATGCTCGACATAATCTTTGGACGGCGACTCGGCTGCTGTCCGTGCCGCCGCCTGGCACGCGCCCGTATTTGGTGTCTGGCGGTCAGTGGCCACTGGCCATCTCTGGCGGCGGTCTGGCGGTCATTGGTATGAGATCAGCCCTCTGATGGCGGACCGGGGAGCCGGACCGCCCGGGGACCACGCGGCGGGACCAGCCGGGGACCAGCGGGTGCGGCGGGACCAGCCGCCCCCGTGCCACGCGGTACCTGGCGGATCGCAGCGGGACCGCGCCGGGACCCGCCGGGCCCGCAGCGCGCGGCGGCCCGGCCGTGTCAGTCGCGGCGTGTGGTGGTGTGTGTGTATGACGCATGTGGCGAGATATACCGTGATTCGGCCTGCGGACCAGCTGTGGCAGTGTGGCACATCTGCCGCGGCTGCCGTGGCTGCCGGGGAAGAGAAATGATAGCTACGTCTGCCATTCATCAATCGTCAGAAACTGCAGTTCAGATGATCTGAGCATTCGATGCGAAACTACCTTCCTCAAACTCTGCACCGTTATCCTAACATGAGTTCAAATCGGTGGATAATTTGTTGAAAGTCTGTCCGTTTTCGCCTCGGGCCGTGAAGTCTGGCCTCCCAGTGTGCTCCATAATGCGCGCCTCTCGGTCAGCTCGTACATCAGCCGCTCCATCAGCCGGCTCCATTAGCTGGACACGTGGTAGCCCATAGCGGGCGGCGAGCGCATCTCAGCGCGGCCGGTCTCTAAGATTCGTCCAGCTGTCGGCCGGCGCGCTGATTAGGTGTTGGTAGTCTGTAATCGGGCTCCCATCAGGCGTTGGACGCTGGTGTGACCTGAGGTAAGGTTACCAGCCGCCGGAGGTCACTGCTTATAACGAGCGGCCTATCGTTCATCTGCTGGGCGGAGTGCACTGTAGGTAATAAACGCACTGCCCGACGCGGTGCGGAGATGGGGGGGGGTAAGCGCGCGGTTCATTGGCGGACGACCTCGGCGATGCGGGGGGCTGGATAGGTCCGCTCGCAGGCTGGGAATGAGTTGTGTGAGACGGTTCAAAGAGGGCTCGGCCTGCAATGCGGCGGGTGCAGATGAGGCCAGTGACAGGGAGGTGACGAATGAGGCGGTAAATATCCACCGCGCACTACGCGTGCTCTGCGTGCGTCTGGTCGGCTCGGGGGTGGAGGGAACGGGGAGAGTGAATGGAACGCTGGAAGTGGAGACTGGAGAGGCGTGGCTCCATAGTCTGCCTCAGTAAACTTGTTGTTCCCAGCAGCGGGAGTAGCTGAGACAAACGGTGGTGTGGCGAATTCCTTCACTTTTAGTCCTTGTTTGGTCTCGATAAGCTCCTCGCAAGATAAGCTCCTTGCAAAGAAGCCTCACATTCACCTCTCTACACGGCTGGAACCGAGGGAAGCCATGCAAATCCTCTCCAACTGGTAAAAAACGATCGATGACCTATTTTCTTCCGCTGCACTTACTTTTCTGCTACCATATGGGCTCTAAATAGCCTGGTAAGTGGTTAGCTGCCCGGCTCAACGAGGAGCAGCTAACCACTCACCATCGCGTGTGTCTAATTCAGAAAGCACATACCTTTCTAACCCTCGGTCGGTATTGCCGAACACCTCCGAACCTCGTC
>VOPJ01013464.1:0-14424 GCA_014673585.1 Semibalanus balanoides
CTGGGAAAATTTCGCGCCACTTCGCGGCCTAACACAATTTTCGCAATATTGCTTATACATACAAATTAGGAATATGGATAAATGAAATATGAAATCCATGGAGTATCTATCTGACAAAGGCTCTCCTGGACGGTAATTCCTGGCCACAGGGAAAAAAGCTGGAAAAAGAATGAATGAACAGGTACTGAAAATTTGGCGGCGCTACGCGTCGCGATTTTCCCGATATCCAGGAAAAACCTTAGGGGCGTCTAAACGACCCCCCGGCCCGGCGCGGGTTAAAAAATTCCTCCACATTCCTCTACATACGAAAAACCAGCATCAATGCTTTTCGGTGCCTGCTGTAGTGGGATACGGGGGGGGAAAAAATTAATTTTAGTTGAGCACCACATCATTTTTCATAAAAACCACACCCCTGCTTTAACGCTTCTCCTTGACCGTTTCCGAACATCTCACTTTAGCTCATGCAAAATGTGTATTAAACCACGGTTAGCACTTTGGGTGATCATAGTCGCAATTAGAAGCTTTGCATATAAATAATAGTCCATAAGCTGAAATGCCTCGATTTTCACCTTAGACCTGACCTTGACTAGAGGTTTGACCTCAATTTGCAAATTAAGCGTATTCTTTAGATACATTGATCATTGAAAGTTTTCGAATGCCGACTTAGGCTTATCGCTGCTATCATTGGTTCTGGAGATAAAGAGGAAAACCAATATTTGCCCCGGGCAATGGCATTCGGCCTGAGACCCCGGTTTCAATGCCGATTTAAGAAAGTTTAAATGTTTTAGCTTTGCTGCGGTTGTCCAAACAAGCCGTATAATTGGCTAAGCGTTTAGGCCATGAAAGTTGCAAACTATGTATGAATTATGAATAAATCACTCATTTTAAAGACGCACCAGCTCGTGATTCTGAAATGCACTTCATTTCTTCAATGATATTCGGTTAGAGAGCGGTATCATATACGTGAACTGCTCCCAAGTGAGCGTATGTCAAGTGACGTGAGCGTCTGTGACGTGACGTGAGAGTATGTGACGTGACGTGGAGTGAAGTGACGTGACGTGGAGTGACGTTGGAGCGTCTGTGACCGTTGCCTCGTGCCTCGTGACCTGTGACAGGTGTAGCCGGGCTCCTGACGCCACTATCACTTCCTGTCATCAACATTCCAGCGTCGCGGCATTGTCCGACACGACTGCCGTGGCGTTACGCTATGGAACGGCGCTGAACGGACCGCCGGCAACACCGCGCGACGATCGCAGACGGATAATGGAGGGCTCTGAATAGACGCGCTGCATTCCTCCGGTACGGGGCGTGCAAACGGCCCTGCTGCGCTGCACTGCGGCGTATTGCTGCGCGTGGAAAGACGATGCACTGCGCGATAAACAGGTCTGGCGGAGGTCAGGGGGCGGGGGGGGGAAGGGTAGATCTAGAAAGGCAAAATGTGGGTTCAAGACCTAATCCCTGAAAGTCTCACATGATTTTAGAAACTCACCAGATTTCGGCATCATTAACCCCGCGCACTGCAGGGGGGTTCGCGCCCGACCACGAACTGGCAGGGGGGGTTGATTTTCCGCCCCCCGTGAGATCTCCCAAACTACGCAACGTAAAGCGACAAAGCGAAAAACGGCATTAGATAGCTTTTAGCAAGCTCTATCGAAAGTAATTTCAGTCTTTTCTTGGATAAGGTCACAATTGAGGTCACCAGTGGTCACCAAGGTCAAATTTTCGCGGTTTTAGGACTCTTTTAGGACTCTTTTCCAGAAACCCCCGATTATCTCGGAAACTATGCTAGCTAGGAAGCAAACAATTAGAGAGCAATCGATAGCTATTGAAATTTGCAATCGCAGTGTATGTCCTCAAAATTGATCTCAGTTGTTCAGGATCCAGAGGTCATGAAAGGTCAAAAATACTGTTTTTTAGCCCAAAAACAGTTTTTTCGTGGAATAGCATGTCAACCTAAGAAAGAACGGGAAATCATTTTGACGCCAAATCGTGTTTGTCCTCATTGATGCGCTTAAAACATATACATTTGTATCTGATTATGGTTCAATCACTAATTGACTCTCAGGTCAACGGTCATTTGGTGACACAGGTAGGTTCATGTTGCATATGGGGCAACGCGGCTTGACGAGGACCGAACACTTGGTGTCAACTAATCGTCTTCCTATGCTCTTTTCTATCAATAGTTATTAAGCAAATCATTGCTGATGACCTCAGAATGACCTAGTGACCTTGTGAAATCAACTGAGCAAACAATTGGCACCTTGATCATTCAGAATGACTAAAATACATGATTCTGAAAGATTAGCCTGATCCAAGATTTTTTACTGAAAGGGAAGCATTTGTTTTATTTTCCATTCAAAACTTATAATGGGGAGGGTCAGGAAAAATTGACCAGACCGCTTTGGTCACCGATACGACAAAATCCGAGATTACAACGAATTGTAGGTTAATGATATTCTTATGAATCCTGCAAGTTTTCAAAACTTTTCGAAAAAGACGTGGCCTTTGGCACGAACGCAACATTTTTGAGTGAGGTCATTGACATGGGACTTGTGACCTGACTGAGATGACCTGGAAAGTCAAAACTTTCAAAGTGTAGGTAATTTTGATGCCAAACAGGTGTACGAAATTGGCGGCGCTTTGCCGCGCCGCCGTTTTTCCGACTACTAGCCAGAAAAACCTGAAGGGGGGCGGAAATCAACCCGCCCCTGCAGTGCGCGGGTTAAAGCATTTGATTTCAATAAGCTTCCGGAAGTAAAAGTGGTTAATATTTTATTTATTTAGGGAAGGTTGCATTTTTTTCTTTACAAATTTCATGCATTTTAGGGAACAAGGCTCTTCTAGCCAGGGCTTCTAGCCCCCGTTGAAAGTGACAGCGAAGAAAGTTGACATAAGATGAGAGGTCGGGAGGGTTGGTGTGGTGTGAGAGCAGAGAATATTACCGGGTACTACCAGGTAAAAATAAATACTTCGTGAAAATGGCTGTTAGCAACAACTACGTACAGTGTAGTGCAAATGTTCTGTCCACTTCATCGACTGTCGACACCACCCGATGTCGATGTTCCCGGCGAATAAATCCTTCGTGAAAACGGCTAGTAGCAGTTCTTTCAGTGCACTATTCGAATGAACCCTCCATTTCCCTGGGGCGATGTTTGTTTTCGTTTGACGGAAGCTAGCGTAGAAAGTAGTAAGTACTAGTGCTAACCCGTCCGCTCCGCTGGACGATTACAGGTTGACTGGTGTGGTGGTGCAAGCCAGTGATGAGCAATTAGGGATTGATAACCCGTACCTACTACCCGTGGCGCACCCGTCGTACTTATTATATCGTTTTGTACCCGTCATACACCCGACCGATACGCACAGCAAAACACACCAGATCCGTTGAAGTTGAAGTTAGACACTTTGTTCCACTTATGAGATAGGTGACTCTTATTGGTGACAAATTGTGTCGTGTGATATTTTTATCACAAATTTTATCTTAACTTGTAAGGACAGTTTGATGTTGGGAAATGTAGGGAGTAGATTAAAATACACACATGTTGTAATGCGATCTGCAAATTGATTTATAAGATACTATTCAATGCTGATAAGTCGAAACTACATAACTTTTCGTTCTTGTAATAGGTATAATGAAAACATTGAATGACGAACAGACAGAAAGAAAGACAGACAGACTTTCTTTAAATAGTAAGTTAAAATCTTAACAAGCTTTGGCTAAGCGCACCAGTTTAGTTTAATGTCAACTTTGTCCATCGGTGCTGTCTGTCGGTTCTACACGCAGTGAAATCTATTGAAACTATTATTGCCCTCGCCCCTTGCCCTCGCCCCTGATACCGGGGGCGAGGGCTATAGTAATTGCATTGGATTTCACTGCGTGCAGCACCGACAGAGACAGAGACAGAGGACAGAACTTTTGCAAGGACAAAACATTTGCACTACACTGTACGCCACAGATTTCCCAGACGGGAAGCGATACGCGTCGCCTACCGGACGCCCATTGCATGTGTGAAGCGCAGCATAAGCCTCATAATAACCTACTGTTATCCGGTCATCAGCAGTGCGAGATGCCTGCAGCGCAGGACGAAGACCACCACTCTGCGAGACTTCCATCCACACAACAAAAACAACAGCCGCACCAGGCGGAGCAGACAGGTCACGCGACGGAGCTGCAAGGCTGAGTAAACCGTTTGTGTTGCCTCGGTACCGTTACCGCACCGCTCGCAGTCGGGACGTCCACGCCCAGACCATCGCGTGTCTCCGCAGAGAGTGCGACGCCGACTCCCTTCCCCTGCACCCCGACCAAGGTCGCACACGCCAAACGGCTGTGCAGTGGCAGCGATCGTATAGGCCGGCTCACCTGGCGATGTTGTAGACGAGATCGACCGGCATCCTGACTGAGACGGGGCAGACGGTGCGGACGGGGCAGACGGCTGCTGTGCTGCAGAGACGGCGGCGCGGCACACGCCACTAACCGCAGGCCGCACCGCCCGCCACTGCTGTCTGCACCGGCCGCCCGCCGCACGGTGACGTCATACGTCAGCAGTGACGTCACCAGCAGGGGGCGACACCAGCCGAGTGTTTTCGGACGTTACTGCAGGTGGTGGTGTGTGGCAGATGGGGTTCAGTGGTCGGCAGATGGGGTGTGTGGAAGCGGCCTTTGTTTCAGCATTGGCATTCTGTCCAGCGGGGTCCGGCGCTGGGACCGTCTGCGACCGCAGCTGCCGGGCTATTAAAATCAGGGTAACTTCATCAGATTCTGTTCGGACTCGGTATATTTTGATAAAGGACACTATGCGAAGAGCTCCGGCACGGGGTCGGGACGTGTCCCCATTCTTGAGCTAGGGGGTTATTCACTCTAACTTTTCCTGATAAATAACTATAAATTAGTGTTAAGTAAGATATTTATCATTTATCTCTCCCCTGTTCAACAAGCTTTCTCTGACGCATCAATTGCCCCGTTCAACAGCTTTTCGCTGACGCTTCCACACAAAATATTTTCGCTCTCGCTCCATCCCCCTGCTCAACAACTTTGTGCTGACATTCCATCCCCCACACCCCATCCCGATTACCTACCAACATTTTGCTTATGGCGAACACTCAGCTTCCCTCGATCTCGTTCCCCCATTTGCAAAGGCATGGTTAAGCTCTGGAATATTCGGGGTATTATATATATATATATATATATATATATATATAATATATATATTATATAATGTATATATATATATATATACTGAACGACTACCTCCTACAGCTGTCACGGTGACGTCACGCGACCGGTACCCTGGGACGTCACCTTTTCTCGACCGGGTGCACACGACGAGTGGGAGCTGCCGCTGCAGCGCAGCCACTGGGACCCGCTCAACTACGGCAGCTGGCAGCGGAGGGAGGCTGCTGCGCCCCGCTGGCCAGGCCCCCAGGGAGGCCGCTGCCGCTGCCGCCGACTGTGACTTCAGAGTCGGCTCCTTAGACACCGTGCCGCTCCAGTCAGACCTGGCTGAGAAGGCCTCAATGGCGTACCGGGAGGCGGAGGTCGGCCTACAGAAGAACACGGCCGTCGAAGCTGGTCCTGCCGGCGTCCCGATACAGAGCAGCTAGGATGAAGGCCGCCGCCGGCCATGGTGGCCTCAGAGTACTCTCCCGCTTCTACTCAGACACAGACCACTATATATATATATATATATATAGTGGTCTGCGTATATATATATATATAGTGTGTATATATATATATATATAGTGTGTATATATATATCTGTGTATATATATATAGTGTGTATATATATATATATAGTGGTCTGTGACTCAGAGTTTTATTCAGCATCCGTTTTGTTTTATGAAAGGAAAGTTTCGGACATTTAGGCGTCCTTCTTCAGCCTGGCCATGGGATAATACATTTGTTTATGTTTCCATTTTCATTTTACATAGGTACTTGCGTTGGCAAGTATTCGCCGAAGTAATTCATATTGATCGATTTATCCTCTGAACGTTTAGAATCTTTCAAACATACCATAAGACCAATGGTATCGTAAAATGAGTGTGGAACTACTATGAGTAGAATATAAACATGGTTTCTTGTAAGAATGCAGTGCAACTTGTCATTGAATGACGTCTCAGTCGAACGCCACCAACGTGGGAGAGAATATATTGCCACATGGATATCTTTGGAACAAGTGACTGTATCCACATGCAGATCGCTACCATCACAAGATCATATACAATTTAAACATGTATGCTTAAAACGATCAGCTATATAACTCGGTATAGCTGCAAATTCGATATGGCTGCATGACGCCGAGTCAGCGTCTCGACAACTGACCTCCTATACGACTACGCGTCAGGATACCTCGGCTTTCAACGCGTCGACATGATCTGCTGTCAGCCATCGGAGCCGAAGGTCTGCAGACGCTGCTGTGATCCCCCGCCGCTCGCATGGTGACACTGACTATTAACCTCTCATCTGCAGATATCCAACCTCCACCCGACCACACAGTACCGGCCGTCAGTGGCGGTCAGCAGGGTCGCTACCGGTGAGGTGAAGTCGTGGGCTCCGCAGTCCCCAGCCTGCCAGCATCAGCAGAGTAGGCAATAGGCATTAGGCATCCATGACTACATAATCGTGTAGGCATCCCAAACTACAGAGCTGCGCAGGCATTACGGACTACAGACCTGTGTAGGCATCCCAGACTACAGAGCAGATGACGCCCACTGCTGCTCCTGCGCCTCCACTGCTGGGACCGAGTCAGGGCTGAGGTCGGATCCAGGGCGGAATTTCTCTGCCTGCCAAGCGAGTGTGATGCTGATGTCATGCGCGCCGTCGGCTGCATCCACTCCTGGCCGGACCCGCACCTTACGACTGCCGCGCCATCCGCTGGACACTGTGAACACCAGAGCTTCGGCCACGTCCGCCACAGAAAACAGCGACACTCCGGTGACCAGGCCGAGAAAGCCGGCCATGTTGGCTGTCAGCGTGCTGAGGGTGAACGAGAGCGACTCCTCCGTTAAGTCAGCCCGCAGATCCAGCTTCATAACCACCTGTGTGCTGCAGTTGGAGACGGGGTGGCCGGTGACCTCTGTACGGGTGTCGACTGAGACGTGGTACCTGGTCTCGCTGCAGGCCGGCTGGCAGTCACAGCCAGTCAGACTGGTCAGCAGGTCCTGCGGCACCACCTTCTCCAGGTCCTCGGCCGCGATGGAGGTGGATTCTGACTGGGGAAGGGGGTCGCCCGTGCGGAGCGCGAGTGGGTCCGGACTGGGTCGGGTGTTGTTGTAGCTCTCCATCAGACACTCGGCACGCAGGACCGGCTCCGTGCCCTGTCCGGTCTCCGCTCCCTGCGGCTGGTCGTCCTGCACGGTCCTGACCGGTCTCCGACAGAGTGGCAGGTGATCCAGCGGGCCGCGCACCTCGGGCAGGTAGACGTCGGGGCCGGCCATGTGCGGCAGCCGGCAGCCGATCTCTGTCGCCAGCCGCCGCCACAGGCACACCTTCAGACACTGCGCCGGTGAGTAGCCGGACTGGGCGCGACACGGCCGCCGCCGCAGGCTGGCCAGCCGCCGCTTATCGGCCGTCACGTAGTAGAACATATCCTCGCCAGGCCGCAGCTCGACGAACTTGACGATGGGAACGTGGACGGCGCTCTGGCGGGTGAACAGGTCGCCGACGTTGGGCTGCCCGGCGCCGTGCACGAACAGGCGGTAGGCGATGCGGCGCGGGCCGGTGAAGAGCAGCGGCACGGCCAGCCGCAACTGCAGCTCCACCTCGCTGTTGGCCAGCTCGTGCAGCACAGCGGACGGCTCCAGCGTGTAGCAGCGCGTCTCCCAGACGGTCTGTGCTGCGTGCTGCTGCAGGTAGAAGCGCGACCGCCAGACGCCGTGCTCGGAGGCGTCCACGGAGACGGTGCTGTGCTCCGGCTCGGCGCCCTCCACGAACAGCACGCCGTGCAGCAGCTGCAGCGTCGTGTCGTTGTAGAATTGGAGAGTGGTGATGCTGCCGGCGGCCAGCTGACTCAGCCGGTCGCGCCGCAGCCCATCGTCTATCAGTCGGCTGCCGGGGCACAGCGTCAGCCGCGGGAACGGAACCTGCTGCCGGCCGACCGACGTGCTGACAGGCTGGGCGATGTACTCCAGCAGCTGCGTGCCCATCAGCGCCAGCAGCAGCAGCAGCAGGGCGGCCCGCACTGAGTAGTGCACGACGGTGCGGACAGGGCCGGGCCGGGCGACCTTGCTGACAGAGGGACGGCGGACAGGGCCGGGCTGGGCGACCTCGCTAACAGAGGGACGGCGGACAGGGCCGGGCCGGGCGACATCGCTAGCAGAGGGACGGTGGAACATGCCGACTAGGGCGACCGAGAGGACTGAGTTGGCTGACCTGTTGGACCGACCGAGACGCCTGTCCGCTGGCGTCTGATCAGCAGCAGCAGCCTGAAGTCAATGTGCTGGCTGCTAGTATCGACGCAGCAGGCTATCAAGGATATTCTCGGAAGTGGTATGAATGCAGGCATACGATTCGGGTCGAACGTCAGTGCAGACCCATTACCATATCAACACCGAAACGGAAATATTGGTGGTGCGCTATTTCCAAACAACGTCTATGGTTGAGTTGTATAACACAGTCATTTAAAACACCAGGGTAAATATCCTCGAGCCTTGTCGTTTGCTGAAGGCTAACAGGTCGAGGACGGTCTATGTTTGGACTTCGGTGTTATTTTCTGTCGTTAAGGCGTCACCGCTGGCGCAGAAACCCAGACGCGGCCGACAGGCCACCGTCTCGGTTCTGTTTGACCGGTACTGGGTCGACAGCACTGTTTGTGGACATGTCAATGGTGTCCGTGCGTCATCAACGCTCTCGCTGTTTAGAATATGACTTGTTATTGACTGCATGCCATATTCGCACGCATTCACTTCACTAATGGCTCCAGACGTCCGCACCGTTCTAATTGACTGTCGAACAGCCTGCAGGCACCGCCCCCTCGCCCCAGCTGCAGGCTGCAGCTGACTGTCGGACAGCCTGCAGGCACCGCCCCTTCGCCCCAGCTGCAGCTGACTGTCAGACAGCCTGCAGGCACCGCCCCCTCGCCCCAGCTGCAGCTGACTGTCAGACAGCCTGCAGGCACCGCCCCCTCGCCCCAGCTGAGCTGACTGTCGGACAGTCTGCAGGCACCGGCCCCTTCGCCCGCTGCAGCTGTCGGACAGCCTGCAGCACGCCCCGTCCCAGCTGCAAGAGCCGACTGTCGGACAGCCCTGCAGGCAGCCCCTCGGCAGCTCGGCAGTGATGTCGGACAGCCTACAGGCACGCCCCCTCCCCCAGTTGCACTGTCGGAGCCTACAGGCACTGGCCCTCGCCCCAGTGCAGCCGACTGTCAGAACAGACTGAGAGCACCGCCCCTCGCCCCAGCTGCGCCGACGCCAGACAGCTGCGCACCGCCCCATCGCCCCAGTGCAGCTTACTGTCAGACAGCTGCAGGCACGCCCCTCGCCCCAGTGCACTACTGTCAGACAGCCTGCAGGCACCCGCCTCGCCCTCAGGCTTGGCAGCGACGTCAGAACAGCTGAGGCAACCGGCCTCGCCAGCTGGCAGGCGACTGGTCGAAGCCTGAGGCACGCCCCTCTGGCAGCTGACGTCAGACAGCCTCGCAGGCACGCCCCTCGCCCAGCTCAGCTTGACTGTCAGAAGGGCAGCAGGCCGCCCCCTCGTCCAGCTGTAGCTGACTGTTCGACAGCCTGCCAGGAACGCCTCGCCCCAGCTGCAGCTGCTGTCGGCAAGCTGCAGAACCGGCTCGCCCCGCTGCAGCAGACTGTCAAGAAGCCTGCAGGCACCGCCCTCGCCCACAGTTGACTGTCAGAACAGCCTGAAGGCACGCCCCTCGCCCAGCTGCGCCGACTGTGGACACCTGCAGGCCACGCCTCCTCCCCCAGCTGAGATAGACTGTCGGAATCAGCACTGCAGACCGCCCATCGCCCAGCTGCAGCCGAGCTGTCAGACAACCTGCAGGCACGCCCTCGCCCCAGCTGCAGCGAAACTGTCGGACAGCTCAGGCACCGCCTCTCGGCCCATTCTGCAGATGACTGTCGGACAGCTGCAGACATAACCGCCCCCGCCCGCAGCTCAGCGGACTGGGGTCAGAACAAACCTGCAGGGCAACGCCCTCGCCCCAGTGCAGCCAGACTGTCGGACAGCCTGCGGCACGCCCTCGCCCCAGCTGCAGCTGACTGTCAGACAGCCTGCGGCACGCCTCTGCAGCTGACTGTCAGACAGCTGCAGGCAACGCCCTCGTCCAGCTGCAAGTGAGACTGTCGACAGCCTGCAGGCACCGCCTCGCCCAGCGCAGCCGATGTCGGACAGCCTGCAGGCACCGCCCTGCCCAGCTGCAGCTGAATGTCGGACAGCCTGCAGGCACCGCCCTCGCCAGCTGCAGCTGACTGGTCGGACAGCTGCAGGCACCGCCCCTCGCAGGGCAGCCGACTGTCGTTCAGCTGAAGGACTCCCCCTCCAGCTGCAGCGATGTCGGACAGCCTGCAGGCAACCGCCCTCGCCCAGCTTGCAGCTGACTGTGAACAGCCTTGCACGGCAGACCGCCCCCTAGCCAAGTAGCAGCCGATCTGTCAGACAGCCTGCGCAACCTCCCTTCCCCCAGTGCCGCCAGACTGTCCAGACACCTGCAGGCACCGCCCCTCGGCCCAGCTGCACTTGTGATCAGCCTGCAGGCACCGCCCCCTCGCCAGTGCAATGTCAACAGCCTGCCAGGCACCGGCCCCTCGCCCAGCTGACTGTCAGACAGGCTGCAGGCACCGCCCCCTCGCCCCAGCTGCAGCTGACTGTCGGACAGCCTGCAGGTACCGCCCCCTCGCCCCAGCTGCACCTGTTCAGACAGCTGCAGGAGCCCCTCGCCAGCTCACCTGTCGGGACAGGCCTGCAGGACCGCCCCTGCCCCAGATAAGCTGACTGTCGGCAGCCTGCAGGCACCGCCCCTCGCCCCAGCTGCAGCTGACTGTCAGACAGCCTGCAGGCACCGCCCCCTCGTCCCAGCTGTAGCTGACTGTCGGACAGCCTGCAGGTACCGCCCCTCGCCCCAGCTGAGTTGTCGCGTAACGATCGCGGTGTCAACAGCGCTCGCCGCAGTCCTCGGCGTGCGAAGGTATGCCGGTCGGCTTCCGTTGCGGCCTGTTCACACGGCGGAACACGACGACGGGGCAGCGGCAGCCCAGTTTTACCGCCGGGCTTTCTGGCCCACGGTACTGACTCATGCGCCGCTCCGAGGTTCACAATCATGTGAAGCATCAGCGTCATCATACAATTTAGAGAGGTCACTAAAGGTCACGCTGGCTATTTATAAGAGGTATTCGTTTATAGCATTTCATCTGATTAATATGGACAAGTGATTTTAACGTCATTATGTTTGTTTTGTCAAGGCACTTCGATTCATATCCATCGTGACTTGTTTGGGTCAAGTTCAAAGGTTGACCTCAGGTTAAGGTCATTCAAGGTCATTAGATAACCCGTGTATGCCATGTTGCACATTTTCGGAAGCGTTCCAGTGAGGTGAACACAGATGTGCGGGTGCAGGTCTCGAGCTTGAATAAATACTGAGTTATTGGCAAAAGTGCGAGATAGAAGGAAGGTCAGCAAATGTTACAACATCCATGTCACATACCACCATCGCACTGCCTCCGTTTGTGGTGTTCCCATCCACCAGAGGCACGGACAGTCGCAGAAGGCACAATCACTTCTTCTTCCCTTTATTAGGATATCCATGACATTGAAGACAAATAAAACCATGTTCGAGTGGGATGTGCGAACTCCTTAGAAACGAAACAAGACACAGTTAATCGTGCATATCTCTTGCTTAGAGCTGGATCAACGTGTCAATTTATAACTGGAGCACGAAGCTTAGGGCAGGCAGGTCCCAGGAAGGAGGAATCCAAAGACAATATCATCCTTAACCAAAAAATCAGGATGCGTTCAAACCTTTCATAAAACTGAACTTACAATGCCCATAGTGCTCGATAAACAGAGCATGACAACATAAAAGTACTAAAACTTCCGAAAATTACTACAGCGCGGGAAGCATGACTACACACACCGTGGAAAGCGCGTGCGTGCGCGTATTTCACAAACAATTCCCCCTCACATGAACTGGTCCGCGTCAAGTGCTCCCAAGCGAAACCGGGCCTAAAACAAAGCACCGAGCCGACACCGGCCACAGCAGGTACAGTGCGGCCCCCTGTCACCAGGGTCGGCCCACGCGACGCGTCACCCGTTACAGCAGGTCAGAGGCGCTCCAGAAGCGGACAACCCGGCGTGGTGCGAAATGACACGTCCCTGGACTGATCGAGCCGCTGATGTGACGCCGTGACGCACTGATATGACGCACTGATGTGACGCCGTGACGCACTACATACGTCACGCACGCCGGGAGTCTCTGTCTGTCCGTATCGTCCGCGTAGTCCTCAAATAGGCTCCCGAATTCAGGAGTTCACTGCCACTATCCTCACCGTCACTATCCTCACCGTCACTGTCCTCACTGTCACTGTCATCACTGTCACTATCCTCACCGTCACTGTCCTCACGGCACTGTCCTCACCGTCACTATCTTCACTGTCACTGTCACCACCGTCACTGTCCTCACGGCACTGTCCTCACGGCACTGTCCTCACGGCACTGTCCTCACGGCACTGTCCTCACCGTCACTATCCTCACTGTCGCTGTCCTCCTCCTCAGCCGGTCAATCGCCGAACACTGGAGCACTGGCAAGCCGAGCAGGACATCCCGAGCGCTAGCAGTCTCCCGCTGTCCACAGCAGCACTTCTGGCGAGCGTCACGCCTTGTTCAGCTTGGTCCAGATCTCGAGCGCCCGGTTGACGACGCGGTCGGTGTCCTCCTCCTGGAGTCTGAGCAGCAGCTGGCGCGCGTCGGTCGGATCGTCACAGGCCAGCAGAGGCCGACTGTGAGTCAGCAGGAGGCTGGCCGCGGTCAGAGGAAGGATCCGGTCCGCGCCGGCCACCAGCCGATCCACCAGTCGCTCCACCTGCCGCCAACAGTACACTAAGTCAGAGGCAGCACGTCATCACACTCAATCAGCATTGCCAGACAGAATCGAGAGACGTCCGTGTGGGCCAGTGTCCTAGGATTGCTTTAGAGCCAGGGTGCAGAGTGGAAAATTCAAACTAAAAATCAGGAAAAGAGTGGAAAATTCTACCTCAAAGAGCCTTTTCAAGAATTTACCCATTTTGCAATTAAATAAAACTTGATCAATTTTCGGCCTTTTTTACATATTAAAATAAATGAGTGAAAAAATAATATCATAAGTGAAAAAGAGTGGAAAATAGATCTTCAAATTGGGCAAAAGGAGTGGAATATTATTTATTGTAAGGTGTCGCTTTACACCCACAATTTCCAATCCTAGGACACTGGTGTGGGCCGAGATGTGTATTAATAATCTCCTCACATAGAACTGATGCCTGATGGGTGTGCTGCGTGGCTTTATCGGTGCGGCTACTGCCCCCGAAATTCCTCCAGCCGTCGGCTGATAAGTGTTGCGTCCAGATGTGCGATGTAGGAAACACAGTCATCCAACACCATCCCCAAGTAACACAGCACGCACTCTTATTTATAAAAAAAACTAGCCCCCCCCCCCCACTGCTGTCCAGCGCTGCTCGGGACCCCGGTGGTCGGCGGCGGCGGGACGGACGTACCGACGAGCCCGGCAGCACACCACAGAAGAGCCGGCCGACCCAGGCGTGCAGCGGGCCGTCGTCAGCAGCCGTCAGCAGGCCCAGCTGAGAGAGGTGCGCCGCCAGCTGCGGCTGCTCACGCTCCAGCTGCGCCGTCAGCCAGGCCAGCTGACCGGGCAGCGCAGCCAGCGCGCCGGCCGCCACCGTCCACAGCCGCCAGCTGAGGAAACACCGCTCCGTGTCGTCCTCCAGCAGGTCCTCCACCAGCTGCGCCACCTGGCGGGAGGACAGAGATCGCAGTCAGAGGGCGCCACAGACCGCCACCAGCTGCGCCAACTGGCGGGAGGACAGAGATCACAGTCAGAGGGCGCCACAGGCCGCCACCAGCTGCGCCACCTGGCGGGAGGACAGAGATCACAGTCAGAGGGCGCCACAGGCCGCAGCACACGCGTCCGGTCGAACAGGCAGCCACACGCACACGTCACACGTACCCATGTTCCTGTCACTTAACAGCCCAACACAAATACAGCAGCTGACACGCGATGTCACAGCCCGTTTATGTGAAATAGTCAGGCTACCATTAATATCGCTCTGATCCAGCAGACAGTGGCCGAGTCACGGACATCGCTGAGCAGCCGGGCTGGGCCTGGCCGTGTCCCGCTGTGTATCGGCACGGCAGCACGGCTTACCTGCAGCTGAGGGGAGTGTGACTGTCGCTCTATCTCCGCCTGGCTCATGGTCACCAGCCGGCCTCTG
>VOPJ01013465.1:0-14424 GCA_014673585.1 Semibalanus balanoides
AGCCACGTTTTAATATCAAATTTAATTAAGGATATTGGCCCGTTACGGTAAAATGGGTTAAGAGGTGCAGCACTTCAAAACACATCTAACACTTTCAACTATATAGGCAAGTACTCACGCTACCATATGTATGACGTATGGCTTATGTATGGCCAAAGGTAAAACAAGTCGACTATAATCAAAATTTAGTAAAGAGACGACAACATCGGCTCAGAGTCCCCGTTCAAATACCTACACTGGGGACCCCATTTCGCATATGTCAAAACCTAGCTCAAATTTATTTGTGATTCGACCTCGGTGGTTGTTTTAACTTATATCATACATAATTTCAATGCCAAGCACGGAAAATGGCTATCTTTCTAGTAGAGTTTGATTTTCTATTGTGTCTGCAGTGCAGGAATATTTTTATCTTTGCACTCCTCTAAGATGCAAAGATAAAAATGTGTAATGCTCTTTCAATGATAAAGTGAAATAATGTGTTATATTTGCATCCCTCTAAGATAAGGTCACGCAATTTTCGACGAAAAATAAAGTGCTGAACTGAACTGGACTGAATCAAACTCTACTTAGAACTTAGAGTATTCTTCATGGCTCCGAGTGGAAGATAAGGATATCTATTCCAAGCGGGTGACGGAAAAACCGAACGACGAAGGAGCGATGTTTTGTCAGGAACACGCGCGGAAAATATTTCCTTTCTTCCACGAGGGAAACATGAAGAATTATATATCTTTCTAAGTAGGTTTGATTTTCAGTTCTACACCATGTTGCATCAAAATTGAAAAAAGATTAAAGTTCAATTTGAAAAAGTAAAAATTCAATTGAAAAAGATAAAATTCAATTTGAAAAAATCAATTTTGAAAATAAAAGTTCAATTTGAAAAAGATATAATTCAATTTGAAACACAATGATATCGATTCCCTCCAGCGTAAAATATTGGATACTACACAATACACATGTCAATTGTGCTAATATAGCGTAAATTGTGCTAATATAGCGTAAATTGTGCTAATATAGCGTGCGACACTGCAGATGCACCAGTCCTGTTTACTCATGTCTTTTAATTAACCTAGGTATATTATGTCCTGCTCGTCGACCTGACTTCATTTGATTCTTCATATAATTGGTACACCGACTTCCAAATAAATTAATGCTCAGTCCACGCATTATTCCAAACACAATTTGTATTCCAAATGCAAGACACTACAAAACACACCTAATTTTAATCAACGTTATCTTATTTTTTTATGTGTGTGAGGATGGATGACATGGCCAAATTGTTAATTACGACGAGCGCGAAGCGCGAGCGATCCCTCACTTGAATAACGGATTTTTATCACATATTAAGCGGCCGACCCGGCCGGGCCCGGCCCGGCCAGACCGCGACGCTGGTCAGAAGCTATATATCTTTTTAATCCCGCACATCAGATTGACAAGCGGTCTTCGACTATCTGATAGCCCCATGCAATGACATTATTATTATTTGACATGTCTCTTTGTCACCGTGATGGGGTCAGCATGGCGCGTGACACGTGCCGCGTCAGTGGGTGTCAGACAAGTATTATCCTACTGCAGCTGAGTGAAACGGCTGGACCTATTAAAGCTGAAAATTTGGTGTGAGGGTTTGGAGACCACGCCACTGGCAATGGTACATAGGTTAAACTCTAGGGCGCACTGCACGTGAGCACGTGCACCCCTGTTCCGTCCACGAAAATTACCTACAAAAGCATCGTTGCAATACCGGACCTTTATCTCGGCAACCAAAAGTCGCAATGACACGGGTCAAACAAAGATGTATAGAGAAACGATCCGCCAAGCGTATGCACTATGTGTCGATCAGCGGCGCGTGGTACGTGCAAAGTTACTGGCTATACAGAGCGCAAATTCATAAGTTTATGACGACTTCACAATTTAAAATCATGCTACAGCACTTATGGGACGATAAGCATGAAACAACACCATCTGTAGACCAATGTACCGTTTCTAAAATGCATGCACAAATTTAGGTTTTAATGCAGTATTTCGCTGTTAAAATCTGCCTGTAATATTTTAATTGCCAATTTTATCATATTTCCTTCGTTACACAGCCGTAGCTTCAAAACCAAAGGGGTGCTAGAACGATACAAAATTATGCAGCTGTAAAGCGCAATCAAACCCATCTAATATCCACCCAAGATTAATTTTTGACTTCAAACATGAAGTTTATAATTGAAAATTAAGAATAATGCTACAAAACCTATTTACATACATAGACGATATTTGCATCCTTAGCTATGTAATTTTTAAATTGCATATATGTAGCATATCTAATATATGTATAATGTGTTTATGTCGTGTACTGCCATAATTTGAAATGCAGCATTTTGTTTGGGAAAATACATGGACTGAGCATAATTCTGTTTGTTAAAGTCGGTGTACCAATTATATGAAGTCTTAAATGATGTCAGGTCGACGAGCAGGACATAACATTCTTATGGTTATTAATGGACATGAGTAAACAGGATATGTGGACTTGCAATTTCGCACAATTTCACGCTACCTTTCACATGAACGATGTCGTACTTGTTAGTGTCCAATTCAATTTACGCCTGGAGGAATTCGATATCTACATATGTGTTTCAAATTGAATTATACTTTTTCAAATTAACTTTATCTTTTTTTTCAAATTGATTTTATCTTTTTCAAATTGAGTTTTATTCTTTTCAAAATGGAATTTTATCTCTTTTCCAATTGAATTCTAATCTTTTTCAAATTGAATTTTATCTTTTCAATAACTTTTATCTTTTTGTCAATTTGAATGCAAAATGGTGTAGTTCAGTCAAGACTTGATTTTTCGACGAAACTCGCGTGACCTTATCTTGCATCTCAGAGGGATGCAAATATAACACATTATCTCACTTTATCGTTGAACGAGCATTACACATTTTATCTTTGCATCTCAGAGGAGTCCAAAGATAAAAATATTCCTGTACCGCAGACCCAATGGAAAATCAAGCTCTACTAGAAAGATATATAATTCTTCATGTTTCCCTCGTGGAAGATAAGGGTAATATTTTCCGCGCGTGTTCCTGACAAAACATCGCTCCTTCGTCGCTCGGTTTTTCAGTCACACGCTTGGAAATATAAAGAGTATTCTTCATGGCTCAGAGTGGAAGATAAGGATATATTTTCCAAGCGGGTGACTGAAAAACAAAAACGAGCGACGAAGGAGCGAGGTTTTGTCAGGAACACGCGCGGAAAATATTTCCTATCTTCCACGAGGGAAACATGAAGAATGCTATATCTTTCTAGGTAGAGTTTGATTCAGTTCAGTTCAGTTCTGTTCTTGATTTTTCGTCGAAAATCGAGTGACCTTATGACTTGCATCTCAGAGGGATGCAAATATAACACATTATTTCACTTGTTCGTTGAACGAGCATTAAGTCTTTGCATCTCAGAGGAGTGCGAAGATAAAAATATTCCTGCATTGCAGACCCAATGGAAAATCAAACTCTACTAGAAATATATCCTTATCTTCCACTCGGAGCCATGAAGAATGCTCTTTATCTCAACTCAAATATAATGTTAAGGTGGCAGTGTCCCTTTAAATCAATCCTCATTCTCAGGACATTGAAGCAAATAAGCGATATAACTAGAGTAGACGCGAGCACAGAGAGGGAGCAAGAAATTAAAATATAGAGGGGATGAAGAAAGAAATAGACAGGCTGGGAGAGCGAAGAAGCGAGGACGACCGATCCGGCTCATTATCGGTGCCATTTCGTGACAGCGGGGACTGGATGTTCCGCCGCAGCAGACAGTGTGGCGCCTCATGGATCGCTCAGCAGATCCTCTCCTCCAGAGGCCGGCTCAATGAAATCGTTTCCAAAGCGGCTCTAACACATGCTGAAATAGCGGCGCCATCTGGTGAAACATATGTGCTTCGCTGGATGGATTTATCGGCGCGGCGGATCGTTGAAATGGAGAGTTTCCACAGCGGTCTCGAGGCAGCGCTATGTAGTGATAAAGTAAATCCATGACGTGATATTAAATATGCATCAGGGATTGCGATAAAAGTTCATCATGGCTCCATATGTGCTCAAGAGGGAAGAGGTCAAGAGGGAAGTCGTTTGGTTTGCGTTCTTGACGTGCCAGCCCTCCAGCACCCGTTACGAACTACAAAGCTAGCTGCTATAGTCGCACACGCCGTTAGCGTTGCAGGCCTCCGTCCCGGACTTCTGCCCCGGTCACATGTGCTGTTAATGCCGAAGGACTAATGGAAAGCAAACATTTGCTAAGCTATTGCTTTTAGCGAAAACTGGATTGTCGCATTTGCTCGAAGTCTGAAATATGTCCTAATGTGCACGTCAACGTGCCCTTACGGTTGTAACATACATTTTATAGCAGTCTTTCAGAGATAATCGGATGTTTTAGTATTAATTGCCATGCAATAACAAAATGTGAGAGGACGGTTGTAATTTTCACAAATAGGATGTTGTGATAAGCGATTAAATGGAAATGTTGACCTTTTGATAATTTGTTATCCGTCATCTCATGACACATGCAATGTATCAAATTTATCGCGTCTCAAATTTAAAGTGAAATTCCAACTTTATATTTATATATTTCGATAATGTTTTTATGAAATTTAAATCTAGTTACTGATATATGGTGACGAATGATATCATCCTGCTTTATTTCCGGTTAGACATATTGTCGTGGTATGGGGCATCGATGTTAAAGAGACTAGCGGATAACATCAAAAATAAATTTTGGGTACATGTGTTACAAGCTTGGGCAAAGTTTGCAGAATACTTTGTGCACAAATCTGAGGGTGTTATGAGTGAATCATTGGTTAATGATGTATTTGAAAGTACACATTTTTCTATCAAAAAGAGTTGGCGTATAGGGGACATTTTTCGTGAGTGATTTACTAAATGGAACAATCTGCTGTTCACAAGTAGAAATAGAAGACATGTACGGTATCGAGTAAATGCTATCGATTATAATTCCATTAGACTAAAAATGGCACCGATACTTGACCTAATTAAAAACAGAAACAGTGGCAATACGTTTTACCACGATACCCAAGGACATATGTAGTTTGCATTCAAAAATCTAGCCAGGGGTGGAGCCGCTACATTATTGACAAAACTTAACGAAAAATGAAGAATTGCCAGAAAAATAGAAGATAAGTGGCTTACCGAAACTCAAAGCTATTCGAAGCGGCACCCTCGCTACCATGCGGACAAATTACTCTTTCGCACTTCGCTGCAGTCATTGCATTTAGGATAGTCAATCGTATTCTGCCAACTAACCACACTTTTTATTTAGCATAGTTTAGCTGACTCTAGCCAGTGTACTTTTTCAAAACAACCGTGAAAGCTCATGGCCATTTACTTCTGAACTAGTGAGAAGGTACGTGCTTCTTTTCAAATATGCAACATTATTAAACGCAGAAGTACACATTCATCATAAGAAGCGAACAACTTAACTGCATATTTCCGGATAACGACGAGAGAGATATCGTTGGATTGATCAATATCATAGCTATTCAATGTATATGGTTCGCCAAACTGGATCAGACGGAACCAGAGGTGAGCGCTTCGAAAACATTTACGAAGTCATTAATTTATATTGAAAGACATATTAAGTAAACAACGACACGTATGAAAAATGGCAATTAAAGTTGGATGGTCGCTAGCATAGAGTGACACACTTGCACATACAAGTTCCTTAAAAATGTTTAGTTTTAAACAAAACAGAGCATTGTTCTTAATAAACAAAACAAAACAAATAAAAAAATAAAAGTGTATTGTGTGGTTGTGTTGGAAGCCACCGCCCCACCCGCTAACCGGGCTAACCCGAGACCGGCCACCATGAGCATACTCTGCGGGGCGGCCGGTCGGCGGTCGGGCGGGTTGAGACGCCCGGCCAGCACGTGGTTGGCGGCTCACTCCCCGGCCGGTGGCATACAGCGGAGGCGCCGCCCCGCATACCGAAGTGCGTATAACGCGAGCCGGCGTGGCGGGTATCAGTAGAGACTAGAGACTGACCACAGAGAGATACAAAGTGGCTAACTGTGCGCGCGTGGGGAAAACGATACCGATGTAATGTTGCGATGTGTGCCTGAATATCACCGTTTGCTTGTTTCGGGTGGTGGTCGTCGATTTCCTTATCTTGCGTTACGGTGTTTTGATAGGTTAACGTGTTTGCGTTACGTGTTTGATAGGTTAAGGGGTTGATAGGCCTTACTTGTGCTGATTGTTTGTGTTTCGTTGTGTGTTACGGCTCGTCATGCGATTGCGATTAAGAGCGTGAAAATACAGCCCCGCCCTAACCCGTCCGGGCTAACCCGTGACGGCTACGGCCCTTGCGCTCGCGATTTTTCGCAGGGCCGGTCCGGTCGCACGGGCGTGCTGAGCGCCAACGTAAAAACAGTTGACGGTCGCGCGCCCGGCCGTGGAACAGGGCGCCGCCGCGCGCGACAACGCGCAGATCGCGAGGGCGGCGCGGCGGGGCGCGGCCGTCTGGAGCGCCGGGGCGAGCCCTCAGACCTCCCGGCCGGGGGCGGTACCCCACAGACCTCCCGGCAGCCGGACGCGTAATTGCCGACGCGACTGGCGCCGGTCCCGTTTGGCCAGACGGCCGCACAGACACTCATGGTGGAGCTTCGATGTTGAGATCGGTCAATTGTCTAACTCGCCACATTTGTTAATGGCAAAAACTCACAAGAGGAAAAAAAAATATTCTGCATAGAGCAGTACAATGGTTCAGTTATGTTCGTATCAGGCAGTTTGTTCTCACGTGTCTGCTTTCCCATGTTCGAGACAAATAAATGATCACCAGATCGGGGGAAAAAATAGACATATCTAGCGTTTTTATTTCCTTTGAAAGCTCACTGTGATGTCTACCTTAAACAAATTGCTGACACTAAATAGGTCACCGTTTGGTTTATAAATTCATTTCCAATTTAATTGCAACTTTTCGATTGTTTGTTGACTAATGACTATGTATTAAAAAGTGATTATTTTTAATTGATGAGCTAAAGCATTGTATTAAATACTGCCAGAAACAAAACTATACAAAACTTATAATGTTAAAAGAAATCAGCCATTATGACAATTGTTCTAAAAAATTGAAGTTTGCAACCACAAACTAGGCCGTCGTTGTGTTACGTACTAATTTGAATATATTTTGTATTCAATGCTTGTTGATTGCATACCATTAGGTCAAAAAGCAACTCCGCATTTTGGTGGGAACCGAAATTCGTTACCAAGTAGGTACCTACTTGAGACTTGAGAGTATCTACCGGTCGTTAAAAGCATGGAACACACTGGAACACTTATCAACATTAACTTGAAATATGTTTCGGTAGGAATGTTTATATGCAAAATTTGATCCATTTGCAATATATTTTAGTCTCGTCCAGACTTGTACCTGGATCCCGAAATGGGATCTGTGATCCCAGTGGATCCCTCCGTGTTAAACGCATGAAGATGTTGGATTCCAGTGGATCCCTTTGAGTACAATGCATGAAAATCTGGGATCCTCCTGGATCCATCGGCGTAAAATGCTTCATTACCTGGGATATCCTAGTGGATCTCTCATTTAAATGAACCTCAAATCTTGAAACACAAGATGCAGGGACTGACATCAAAACTTGTGGTCTCTATTTTGCGTATGTAATATGCATTATGTAAATAACTATTGCCTCCAAATTACCTTGTAAGCTGTACCTACGGGAAACCTAGATATTGTAATTAATTTTCCAATATGATAAAATTAGCAAGAAAAAGGGCACCTACCAACGTTCCTGGATCCCGAAGTTGGATCTGGGATCCCAATAGATTCATCGGTATAAAATGTATCAGGATCGGATCTTTGAGAATCCCTCGGCTTATGGTACACCTGGATCTGGTGTCCTATGTGGATCCCGGGACACAGGACACAAATATCTGGATCTCAGCTGGATCCCGGATACAGGCACATGTCTGGTTTCGTCTATCGATTTCAAGTAATAACTCCATTTGTGTGGTAAAATATAAATATTTCCCTTTCATTCAACAAAGGGTATCAATAAATTGTCATAAGGTTCTAAGCGCTCGGAGTGAATCGACGGAAACTCACCAATTAGGCGAAAGTACCACTAGGGATCCAATATTCAACCCAAGAAGAATCCAACTGAGAAAAGCACTGAGCTGCAGTTGCTGCTCTGAAGCTACACAACTTCTCGAAGCCACTAATATTGATCGTGTAAAACATACACGTCGCTACATGGACTGGCTCCACAGACTGCAGTCGATGTGTATAAGGCAGAGCCAGCTACCACCGGTCATTGGCAAACATATATGCAGTGCATGCAGACTACATATACCTGCAGACACACTGACAAGTACAAACAGGCCAGTGCCAAACGTTTCTAGAGCGAGGCTAGGGTTCCAACAGAGATGAGTACCATGGGACTTAGTTATCTCTGTTGGCTACGGAGAGATGTCTTACAGATGTCAGCAGGCATCTATAGGTACCAAAGGATCTGCAGGGGTGATTATGGCCGGACGGCGCCGCTGGGCGTCTGCCATTCTTCTCTGCAGTCGCCGTGGCTGCAGTAGCAATTATATCCGGCCGCTGGGTGGTTTTGACAGGCCGCCAACTTTCCGCTGCTTTACGGTGGGTTTTGCCGGTGATTCTTTGAGATGAGTTTTGTGCCAGACATTGTTTACCAAAGAAAGAACTTTAGTAGAAGACGTGACGACTTAGAGAGCGCCAAGTGAAAGTTGTTGACCATTAAATCGTCATTTTCACTTTACCGATCGTATTCCGATCAAAGTTGTCTGTTTCAGTGACCTGGGTATTTATCAATGTCTGACAGGGATTTAGTGGAGCGTTGTCCTTCATTGGCGATGACATCGTTGGTCGGCAGCCAGCGGGGACGGCTATTTCGGGCGGGTGGCTTATTCTTCTTGTTAGGTCATTTTGTACGTGTGCTGGACAGTGGTGGGCAGTGCTACTAAAAATGTAGTTCCGTTGCTCGTTACTCTGTTACTCATAAAAGTAGTTCCATTAGTCGTTACTTCTTAACTCTGCGACAAATTTAAAGGAAGTTACTTTTGTCTGCTGCTCTCCTACATAAGTTTAATACTCGCCAGTACAGGGGGAAATGCTAACTAGTGATGTCATTTTCCCAAAATTTCCTGACCAATACCAATTCAATACCAAACAGAAGTCATTTTGGTTGACCAATTATTGACCGATTTTGGTTGAAGCCAAAAATGTTCAAAATAAGATCGATTTGGAAATTATGGGTGGTGGTGGTGTATGTATTATGTATGTTGTATAATGCATGCAATACTTATTTTAATGACCTCACCTACTCTTGTGAGTAGTATCTCCAATCTTGATATAGTAATGATGTGTTCTATTAAGTACTTATATTAATTGATTTAATTTTGAGAAAATTAAGCACCGATTTGCTGAATAGAAGTAAGAATGCGTAAAAAATGTGACGAAAAAGTGAATTGTTCAAGATAAGGCTGACCGAAAAGTGTCCAAAAGTATTGAAGCCTGACCGACCAATTACCAAATCGGTCACACATTATTTTTGTTACTTAACAATTGACACTACTAATGCTAACCCACCCCCTCTTTTTTTGGGGGGAAAACTCACGTATTTATCAACCGATTGCAATGCGACGTTCAGTACTCAACGCTTTAACAATTTGACAAGTAAAGACAAGACAAGCTTGTAACTTGTGCAGTAAGCACTTTCCGATTGTTTGCTGTCCGCAGTAACAAATGAACAGGTGTTAACAGGTGACATTTGTCATTTATGGTTTCCACTGAGATCATGGCGCTCGTTTGATCATTTCAGATGTCAACCGAGATCATTGACCTCCGATGACCTAAGATGACTTTTTGGCCTCTGGCAGTTACTATGCATTTAGTGATGCTGATTTCAAATTTGCCATTCATTTAACATAATAATATGTTCCACTGGGATCATGTTCTTTAACATGTCAGCCTAGATCACTGACCTCAGATGACCTAAGATGACGTTTTGACCTTCCGTGTATTTTTAAAAACATTTCACGGTTAAGTATGCTGTGCAGATCTCTATCCAACTGTAGGTACACAATTACAAAACAGCCGTCTGCAGGTGATATAAGATCCAGGTCAAATCAGGTCATCAGGTCAACGATCAACAGGGACATAGAGTTAATGTAAATTGATTCCTTTAACGACAATACTTGTGCTGCATTATGATTCACAACTCTAGCTTGATTATAATTAAAGATATATACACACCAGTGGCGTCGCCAATATTTTTAGGTTGGGGGCAACATAAATTGTGTCAGGGGGGCACGTCAGTGGTACAATCAAATCAAATTTCGTAATTTGCATAATCAAATTTCGCTACTTAGCCATATGTTGTTGACAGAGGGGGGGTCGGGTCGTTGAGAGTTGCATTTTATCTAGTGGAAATTTGTTTCGCTCAGGGGGAGGGCCATGGTCCCCCATGCCCCCTGACTACGTCCCTATTCTAGACATATGTGCGGATGCCAACAATGGATCAAGTAAAGAAGCTTGATTTCAGATCTACTGAGATCATAGTATCCGTTTATAAATATCCCTAGGATTCACCGGGATCGGGACCACGGATACTACACATTTTTGCAAAGGGTTCGTTGGAATCCCGCGGGTAAAAATAGTATATTTAGTGTCGAATGGCAAACCTTTGGACGTAGTCACTGGTTAACCTAGTCCCCATTTTTTTCCTGACCTCAAAATCTCTTCAGATCTGTATCGATCTCAGACGGTCCCCAATCGGAGGGGGAAGTTTCCCCGCTGCCCTCCCCTGGCGACGCCTTAGCCACTGCTACACACACACACACGATTTGGATGACATCCGGGTCAACTCATTGGCATTACCTCAGAAGTCACTTTATCACACTACATAGACTGGCTATTGATTCAACTTTTTTTGAACGATTCAATCACGATTTGTTTCGGAGTATGAATAATGAAATCACCGTTTGATTCATGGATAACAATGTTCAGAGATGATTATTTCTGACTCAAAGAATCAAAACAAATTTGTATTCATTTTCGTTTTATTAAATATTGAAACAACATTGAACAATATTTTGATAGCCTTGTTTCTATTGAGGTTTTGATTTAATCACGATTCATGAATCAAAAGATCCGATTATCAATCAATTATTTTTGATTCAAAGAATTTGGATTAACAATTTTAATCGATTCAATCAGAGTCGAATCCAATATGATCGGTATTCGCTAGACAGACCTTCAAATTAGAAGCACTGCCCTAACGAATGAACTATTACACTGCTAGCATATATCGCTAGCGCTGGCCAATAGAAAACAGCTCATGCGCGCTGATAGCAGCTGCCGAAGCCCGAACAAAGCCTCAGTAGTCGGTGGCCATTTTGTATTGTTCGCATGGTAAGTTTACTGTCTTAGGTTCGCCAATCTAGATAACATCTTCTTAACTCCGTTTATGGTGTCGATCGTTTATGGATATCGAAACAAAACAATATGCAAAACAGGAAAAGTATCAGTAAAAATTCAAGTAGATGAAAAAAATCCAGACGCTTATGTATCGTCATAGACGTAGGAGCCTATGGGCCAGGGGGGCAACTGCCCCCCCCCCCCCAACATTTTCGGATTTTAACATTACGTCTATGGACGTTGCATGGAAAGAATCGACTGCAAAATGCATTTTGCCCCCTAACTTCAAATGAGTTCCTACGCCCCTGTTTATCGTATCCAATAATCAAACCAATAGCTACTTACCATAATACAAATATATTTGACACTACACTCCGAAAGAGTAGGAACACTCCTTTTTAAAGTTGGTTATCAGTTATCACCGGCTTCCTCTCATCACAAACAATACTATCGTTTTTTAATCGAAGATCAATTAGGGACGAACAAAATGCAAGGGCATGGGAAATGTTCCTATTAGCGATCTCTCCCCATTTGCGACCTCCCACCATACACAGAAATTGACACCGAATATAACTTAAAAAATGCATGACTAAATCGGCCATGTGCGTTTTACCAGTTTCAGCCATTTTCTACTGTTGTATTTATATGGTATGCATCTGCACGTATGCTGAATAGAAACCGCGTTTTTTCTGAGCGCCAGTTAAACGCACTAATATGTGTTTTTTTTACTACCGCATACTTCTTCGAAAAACAAAGTTTGTTTATTCTGAATTGTCATATTATAGTTTATTTTTAGTGATTCCGTTGTATAGGTGTGTCGGTTTTTTTATGCAGATTTGATTTGAAAACACTTACATTTCCCTATTTTTGCGCCCGTAGGTCTTCAAGAGGTCACCACGCTGATCATTAAGCTTAAAATTGGAACTGCCATGGATCTCCTTTGTGTACGACCGACAAGCTGTTTTTATTTTTTAATTTGAGTCTGCCCCAAAATATGGAGTGAAATAGCAGAAACGGAATACTTTATAGAGGCAATATGCATATATTTGCTAAGTGGGATGCTATATCAATCCCGGTCGCAAACTGGGAACAGTTCCCTATCTCGTGCGTTTTTTGCAAGGGCTGCAAGATCCCAATTATACGATTATTATTGTGCATTCCTGTCAATCGCACAAAGAAAAAACCACCGAACCCCTCCGATTTGATAAAATTAGTAACATCTGTAGTGCAAAGTGAATAGAAATGCACACCAACTTTTATGATCCGGTGACCTCTAAGGTAGATTTAAGGTCATCAAACGTCACGGATTGGATTTTTGGTCTTGGTATCTATAAATACCGTTATCATCTTCTGTGTTCATTAACTTACAGAATCAAACTTTTTAACGAAATAACTTTTAAGGGTTCACATTTGTAAAAAGTCGAAAAAAGTCACGTGACCTCAATATGACCTTTGACCTTTAAGGGTCAAAGTCGTTAAAATGTCGTAAAATATATTTTGCCTCCTCGTAAAAAACTTGGCACAAATAATGCCCTCAACATCCTCTAAGAATGTACAAAAAAAGGGCGGAGACTTTTCAACTTTTTGAGATACCGCCTTTTGAGTATGGCAAGGGAGTGAGACGGACAAATGACCCGAGGCTATTTCCACGGTGCTTGCGATAATACGGGTTCCTCTGGCCCGATTGACGTGAAATTTAGTGGGTACCTTCCATTTGATGTGTGAATTCGGTTTCCGATTTTTTAAGATCGATCTGACCTCGCATGATCGCACATGACCTTGTAATAGTGTATGATCAACAAATATGTTTTACCGATGGTAGGGACCGTTCTTAAATCACTTTACGTTATTATGATTCATTTTCATCCTCCCAAATTCGAGGTTATGTTGCCCCCCCCTCCCCACCACCAACACCACCAACCCTGTGCGTAGCGTTATTTATGAACAGCCCCTTAATGCCGGCAATGCTGATCTCCGGCAATCTTTGTGTAACCTATCTCATGTGCCTGCAGTCAAATCTGGCTATAGGATAAGTCATTGTTCCTGGATACTTTGCCGATAATTATTCCATGGTTACCCAAGACGAGATTCAGTCTCATCACTGGAATAAAGCCCAGGCCACCATCCATCCTTTCGTAGTCTACTGGCGCAATGACGCTTGGGACTTCCAGCACCTGTCATATGCGGCTATTTCCGACTGCCTGACTCACGATACTATTGCAGTGCACTTGTTTCGGAGTTAACTTGTTGATTATGTAGAAGAAAACTTGGTCGGCGTCCCAGCAAGACAAGATTAATGCTACACATGTTTCGTTATATGCACTTCCCGCCAAGTTCCGCCTGTATAGAAAAACATTTCACGATCACATATGCTATTTGGCGCGAAGACGACCACTGGACAGTCCATTACTACAATTATGGATGTCGGTGAGACGGACACACACTGTGTAATGTCTTGTTCCCAGCACAGTGCGAGCAGCCACAAATCTCCCTTTCATTATTTAACCTTTTTAATCCACTCAGACTTTGGAAAATATTCCACATGCTTGCCAGAAGCATGATTTGGTTGAAACTGAAAAAAAAAATGTTGCGGGATTTTGATCAGCGTTCCTTGAAGACTGGTCCTTTTGGCTAACTCTTTTAACGTTCAACCAATACTATCGCATTCCATGGGCAGTAGCATTCCCTTTCCCTTCCATATCGCATTCCCTTCCATGGGCAGTAGCAAAAAAAATGACAATCGGCCTGCACTCCAAAATCGGCATTGTGCTCTGCTACATTCAGGAAGTTCATGCAATTTATATACTGAGCAGCTGCCCCATTCGAACAATAATAAATATTGCCGGGACGCCGACCGACCAAGTTTTGTTTATAGATAATCAACGAGTTTACTTTGTGGAGTTGTTGCGCCCTAACAGGCGCGCAACCAGGATTTTCGTAAGGGGGCACGACCTCAAGGGGGCCCCGTCGGGCCACGAGGGG
>VOPJ01013466.1:0-14427 GCA_014673585.1 Semibalanus balanoides
CCATCGCCATCGTTTTCGGTTCATATAACGGTGAATTGAATGAATAGCACGTTTAGCTTTATATTCTCTACAATGCCTGTGCCTGCCTGTGTTTCTGGGCTTTATCAGGCAAACCCGTAAAAATTTCGCGCCGTTTCGCGGCGCTAAGTAACAAATACCTATTTCCTTTTTCAATATCCAAGGAAGTCGAAAAACTAAAACTAAAAAAAAATGCAAGAAATCGTGTGGTTGCAAAATAAAGCGGATCAAATCCGGGAAGAAATTCGAAATTGAGGGTAGGTAAGGTTCACTAAAAATTGTTTGCCCCCCCCAAAAAAAAAACGGACGGCTGGATCCGCCCTTGGCTAAAACACAGCTTTGAAAAAGTATGTGGGGAGCATACATACATCGCGGCTGTTCATTCCAGCATAATTTTCCACATTTTGGTCATATTTTTGCTAGGTTCGGGGAGAACATAGGAGATAAAATAAGACCAATGAGTAGGTACTGACTTCAGAACATAATCGAATTGTCCTTTTCGTTAAATTCAGGTTCTAAGAAAGAAAGCCTGTACGTGCAAGCCTGTAACTCAGTTCAACTCGGTTCTGCCAAAGACGCTGGCATTCCTCTACAGACGGTGAACCAGCTGACCATATTGCTTTTCTGTGTGGCGAGAACAGAGAAATAACGTGCAGTTCCGTTGTGCTCACGGTCACCATATAAATCATATATAATCGAGATATTATATAGATCTCGATATATACATAGAGATATTATATAGGTCGACCGAGATATACATAGATCGAGATACACATAGAGATAATATATATGATCTCTATGCGTGTCATGGCCTCCTTTAGGGTCCCTTTCAACTTTCAAGATAAAAAATGTTTTGACATCCCCAATTATTTATCATTGATGTAAGCAGAATCCATCATGTCATTATAAATTTCGTCTTGTTTGAATCATTATACAAATAGTTGTGCAAGGAATACATGTTATAATATTGAACAGCTCGTATAAGGTGGTTTCAAACAGCCCAAACTTATGACATTCAATTTAGGTATATTAATTGTCACCAATGGTCCATTCTTTATATTATATATGCTTCATAGCAATGCCTTTTTTATCTTTATTTGATTTGTCTTATATATTTTAAGAAATGTTTTAAAACATGTGTAAGACCAAGAGAAGCATTAATGGGGCCCAAATAAACATTAGTAGGGCTTGGGCCCTACCAGGCCGATAGAAAATGCCGACTATGACCAATGACCATTGCCACTTACGGAAATAAGCAAGTGTTTAGTTTACTACAATGTGCAAACGACATTGTGTCAATAAAGGGAGTGAGTCATCAGGGTTAGGTCATATCCAAAAATTGACCTGACCTGAGGTCAGGGCAAGGCAACGTCAAGGTAAACTCTTAAGCCGCCTTCACACCGGACGCGGACTATAGTCCGCGTTCGCACGTGCGGGACTCGTATACGCGTCACCCACGCGTAAACGCTGCAATGCCTATTTGATTTACAAGGTCCACTGCGATGACCTGAGGTCAACCAGTTTCAGATTACGGCTGATGCAAATCGTGTGCACTGAATTGATTGGTGCTTACGGCGAGAAAATCGGTCCAGCCGTTGCTGAGATTCCATGCTGCTGCACAAAGTTTACACCGTAGTTTGGGCAGCAACATGGAATTTCAGCAACAGCTGGACCGATTTTCTCGCCGTAAGCACCAATCAATTCAGTGTACACGATTTCATCAGCCGTACCGAAACTGGTGACCTCAGGTCATCGCAGTGACCTTGTAAATCAAATAGGCATTGCTGCGTTTACGCGTTGGGACGCGGAGTCCGCATGTGGAGTGTGGACGCGTAGTCCGCGTCCGGTGTGAAGGCGGCCTTACATGAATTGATAGAAGGCGACGAAGGAAGCTGAAAATATCAGGTACGTAGGAACGTTACGAAAAGTAGGGGGCAGTCAAACATTGATCTCGTCATGAGAGAAAACCATCCACCCTATGACAAATTTATTTCCAGATTTGTGCTCTTCTCGTCGTTGCAAACCTTTTGCCATCTAAATATTTTCTCATCGGGTAAAATACACAATTTCAGCAAAAAATACTGCAAAGTGAAGGGGCTACAGCCCCCCTGCACATGTCTCTGCGCCTATGGCAAACCTGCAGGCGATCCACAAGGATTTGTTACCCTAGTACAACGAGTTTCAACGAGTTAGTGAGAGCGAACGGTCTCACCTACACATAGCTCAAAGGCATAGTCGCGACGAGCGTAGAATCAGAGCGTTCCTTTCAACTCTCGGTAACAACTTGTAATCGACTCAGAGTTGAGTCACGAATCAATTCAGGAGTCGGATATGTTTCAATGAGTCATGAGCCGAGTCGATTCAATTGAAAAATAGCACATGAGTCAAGATCGAGTCGATTAAAATGGCTTCAAACAGCACTTGAGTCAGTAATTCGGCTGTCAGTCAGACTTGATACGACTCAAAGCAATTCGAGTCTGTTACAACAGGGACATGGGTGCCATTTTCTATAGACCTAGTATAGGACCAAAGCCCTACCAATAATGTCACATTATAACATTAGGCCTATGGTGCTGCATGGTCAAAATGACTTAAAAATCTTTTAAGTTATCATTGCAGCCCTACCAATCATTTCCAGAAGACATCGCCACTGAACACTGACCAGGGTCGTAGTGAAGGGGGAGGCTACTGGGACAAAACAGCACTCAGTAGATAAAATGCAGCTCTGATGAGGACCCGACTCCCCCTCCCGCTCAACGGTCCAAGGCGCTTACAACGCGACCCCACCCTCTCCCTCAGTCAACAGCCTAATACAAAATCCTGACTACGTGCCTGAATTAAGTAATACATTAACTTGTGATGATGAGTTACCAGGAATCGATTTTGTTTTGCTTTTTAGTCGAGTTAATTAAAACATTTAATTAGCACTTGAGTCAGGAGTCGAGTCGATTCAATTTAAGAAAACCAGCACTTGAGTCAATATTAGAGTCGATTCGTTTTTTAAACAATATTGAGTCAAGTGTTAACCCAGCATTGACTGGGGTCTGATCTGAACACCATTGACTGGGGGGAGGTAAACGCCCCTGGTTATCTTCCGAACTACTGATCGCAGCAAGACTTACAATGTCTCATTCGAAAGCTTTCAAGAAGATCAATCTAAAGCACGCTCGAATTTTTTCAAATTGGGGTCATATGTCAGGTCACGGTCAGGTCAAAGGTAAAACGAGATATTTTAGTTTATGGGCCATACTTTCCATCAAAATCCTTCGATTACAACCATAACCACTCAAAGTGCTCTCAAAGGTATGATATACAACCTTCATGACCTTAAGTAGGATTGTTGATAAAGATAAAGGTCAATGTCAGGTCACACAAAGTTACTATACACAACATATCTACTAAAGTCATGCAACACATGTTTGATGAATCATTTTACGCGTAGAATACGATAGTGATTCTAATTTTACCACTTGACATTCAATGTCAAATGGTCTAAAAAGGTCAAATTAAGGTAAGGTAAGGTTCGCAAAATGTCAAAATCTTAAAATCTAAATACATATAATCAGAAAAGGGTATCTATACCAGTGTTTGTCTAATAAATCAGAGCGCTCCAGATTTATTTGTCTGCATCTTCTCAATTTTTAAAACCTATAAAATCTCTATTTGAGAATATGCAACGTTTTATAGTTACCGGAAAGTACTTAAGATGAAATTACTAAATAAATATGTTCATATTTTGAAATTAGATTATTGTAGTCGTTGTAGACAGTTCTCTTACAATAATTTGGATTTATAAATATCTTGCAAAGTTTTATTTGGGTTTCATTAAAAAAAGTTTTAAATTGTATTGAGTTAAAAGGCAAAAATGTCAAAAATAAAAAATAACATTTTGTAGCGCCTTCCTCGTTTTCACACTACTTTTTTGATTTCTTCAATCTTAACATATGGATTGTGTACAGTCTGTTAAAGTTAAGCTGAATTTCGGTGTCACAATCGTGTGTAGTGACGTCACAAAATTCACTCTATCTAAAAAAACATTGCCTAGGAAATTGGCTTATTTTTATACAGAAGACGTGGTATTGATATATAAAAAGGGTACCCAAGTTTCACGTCGATAGCTTTTATTGTTTTTGAGTTATGATGAAAATTCGTCAGGGGGCGTTGAATGCCCCTCCTCCGTCTTCAGTGAGTGCCGGGCTATATCAGTTATTCGGCTGCAGAGTCAGTTAGCAATATTCAAGTGAGTTATTTTGATTGTCAAAATTCTAACTATTGCTCTGAGGTAAAAATTTGAAGAAACCTTTATATTTTTACAGCGCTTTGGATTGCTTCTTCCCGTTGTTTCCTATAGCTATAATAGTTCCCGAGCTAGATATCTGAGGGTTTCTGAAGCAATGACCTATACTTGGAAAATTTGAACTTTAATGACCTCTATACTGATCTGAGCAAGTATATCCGAAGAAACCTCGAATAACCGAGTCGAAATCACTCGAACGTTTTTTTCAGCGTATTTATAGCCTTTTTTGTTTTCGAGTTCGTGAGGGTCATTTTGATCCCCCACCTCTCACTAGGGTGAGGTTGTGTGTCAGAAACCTACCGGGGCGTGGGTTTAAAGTTTCGATGGAACACCCTCCAAGGCTTAGGTGGTCGGGCCTTCCCCGCCTTCTTCAATTTAACCCATTAAACCCATTGAACAATATCTAGTATGGAATAAAACAAAGTTTGAATGACAAATACTCAGTTTTTTGACAGCTTATGCCGTATACGAAATGTGACTTTATGTAAGCAAAAGTGCAATCCTAACGGCTGGGAAAACTTCAATTTGATACTTGGTAAGATACATAGCTACTATTACGTCATTTTAATAGTGATAGCTGACGTTCAATAAAATATTGATAAACAACATTGTATTTGTTTTGTTTTGTTTTTCTATGCATTTTGAAGCATGTTCTTGATTGTGGATCTCGATGGACTATTGTGGATAACCATTTCAACTATGTGGATGTCCTGGCACCCACAAAGAGATAAGACAATTAACCCCTGTCACTGGCCTCAAGTCATACCCGTCATGGGCAAATAGCGAGCGCCGAGGCGCCTCGAGCCCATGTGCAAGGCAAGATTGCCAGCATTAAGAACCGATAACAGGTGAAGCACTTAAAAGTTCCACCTTAACGCAAGGGCGTAACTTCTCCAGAAGAGTTAGGGGAGGGCTGAGCTGGGAAAGATCGCTTTAAGTACCATACAAATCCAAAAAATACAGATGTCGTAACGAACTTGACCCACTTCTTCATCCAAGTTCGGGGGACATAAGTCTCCTCAACTGAACACGATCCTACACCCTTGCCTATAACGGTATTTGTATTTGACTTTATAAAAACTGACACTTTATTATTTCATCTTAACCCTATTAGTGGCAGGGGGGGGAAATATTGCCCACCCCTCATTAGATTATTTCTTAGACATATACTCACGAAAAACGGCTACGAGTAGGCCTTAATGAAAACTTTCGGACCTTTCCTAAAATTGATTTTCAACATATGGAGTCAAATTTGGAGTTTGACTCTTGACAGAGGCGGTATCCAGGCAACAGTTTTGAGGGAGGATTTTTCGGCGACAATTGGCGATAATACGAAAAGAAATGCAGTCTTCACGGATTCTTCCTAACTGAGCCTCAAAATAAGAAGAAGTTGCATAGCTTTAGCGGGATTCAAAGTAAGTTAAATTAGTTGAGTGTTCATGATATATTATTTTTTTACGCAAAGAGGCGGTTTCAAGGTACTTGAAAAGGGGAATTTCCAAAAATTGAAACGCTAGCTGACGTCAATCAAGCAGTTAAATTGCGATTATAGCATATGAAGATGATGAGAAGTTTCTCTTCCAATTTTGGCATAATGTATTACGTCTGAGTTTCCAAAGGGGGCGTGTCAGGCAACAGAAAAAAGGGGGTATAACTTGCATAGGTGATAAACGATATATCCAGCGATTAACGGTGCAATAAACAGAATAGTGAGAATTGATGACTGTACATATGAGTCCAAGGAGAAGGAAATAAATACATTTTAATAGCAGAGGCGGCTCAGGAATCGAAAAGGGGTCATATTATTGCAAGGAAACTTTTGATGCATGGGCCTACAATGACATAACAATACTGAAAGTTTTCCGATAAAAACACCGGGGGTACCTTTTTGAAAACATTTAGTAGATAATAAGCGAGCCCAGGTAGGGTAAAAAGTGAGTAACTAATGTGAATTGTTAATTGCAAGCAAACTTGTAATTGCTGACTAGTTAAAGTATATATAAGGGTTTTTATTTTTATCAAAAAGGTTTATTCACCTCCCTAAATGAGAATCCTGGATACGCCTATAGTGATTTGCAGCATTCAATGGAACTAATCTATGACCAGTAACTGATTTATTATTCGTGGTAGAAGCATGACTGCTGATCATATTATTGTATATTTGGTCTCCCCTTTTTCGTTAACCTGGCACGCCTATGGTACAAAAATAATGCATTAATACTATTTTTTTTTAATGATGTAATAACGACTATTGCATTTATTAAGAAAAATCCACAAAAACGTTTGCAATACGCTTTTACTTCGCCCCAAAATTTAGTGACCTGCACACGCCTATTGAATTTTTGGTATTTTTAAACAATCGTCATCACAATAATCAATGACCTGCTCATGATCTATCCATCACTGGTTGATTGAATTAAATCGGTTATAAACATGGCAGCTAGTGTTGGATCAAAAATACCTCTAATTCTTTGTACTTTTTTGGCCCCCCGTTGCCCCCTAATTCAAGATTTAATAACATTCTTTTTTAAGAAATTAGATCATGTTAAGTGAAATCAGATCACCGTTTGGATTTTTGAAAATCAGACGGGTAAGATCTCGAGATCTCAGGGGGGCCGAATATGCCCCACCCTGCATAATAGGAGGTAGCCGGGAGGCCTGCCACTAATAGGGTTAAGCTAGTTTGCAATTTCATAAAATGACTTACATAACTCTTAACTGGTGAATATTTAACATATAATAATGACATCCATTTAACTTATTGCCGCAAGAGATCCCGCAATATCTTTGTTGCTGAACGGTTTGTGATTGTTCGCTAAGCGTTCGATGCTATTATTCAGCCGCTGGCATCAGTTTATCATGATCAGGATTTTCATAAACTTTTGGCTCATGTCCTTTTATTACGAAAAAATATATGGAACTCACTATCCGTATCTGTAGCTGTCCAAGATGTAAGGATATCTTTATTTCTAGTCAAAAGTGTTTAATGTATAACATATGTACACGTAAACAATGATTCAACTGGTCCCTATAATAACAGATCGTGATCATAGCTCAACTGGAAAAGGTTTTGTTTAGACTCAGTGATATCATAAGAACATATATAGATATCCACCCATGTAGCTCAGTCGGGAGAGCGCTGGACTACAGCTCTGACCCACCCTAGCAAGGTGGGTTCGAGCCACTTCGACGCCGCTATTTGCTCCTGGCGGGGATGACCTGCGTCCGGTGGCAGTAGCCGCGTTCAAGGTCAGATAAAGCCCGCGAACCGGGTGAACTGTCCTCAGTCGTTACGGAACATTATACTGTTGTTAGTTGTATCTAAATCATTAATTCTGACGGTCACTGGCATTGCACGATCGGATGGTGGGGTCAGGGCCGGCGCAACGAGGTTAGCTTAGCGTGGGTCCTAATCTTGGAAATCCATCCCATGAATGAAAACATTCAGGCTAAATTTGTTTGACAAATATCCATAAAGTGCCTATTATGCTTTGCTCCTAAGAAACTCTGAGACGCATGTACAATAAATTATGGAAACAACGGATGCTGCTTAGATACTTTAGCACAGGAATTATGTCCGAAACACATGTGATCAAGAGATACGATGCAGTATGCACGCTTTTAACATGAACGGCTGCTTCATTAAAACGACTACAGTAAGAGGCAAAAGGTAGTGTACGGTGAGTATCAAATGTGTTATCAAAGTGATATCAATATTTGGTTATGTTGTGAGCCTCCGCTTTTAACTTCAGCAATTTAACTAACAAGTTTCATTAGGAAAATGGATGTTAGAACATTATGGGTTATAGCGATACAACTAGCCGTTCCAACGATGGATTATTTTGCGCGAAATGTTTTACAGAACATTTAAAATGTTTTAAAATGTTTTTAGTAAGTGCCGCTTTTCACGATTGGACCTTTACTGCGAAAATAACGCCTCGCTTAACGGGACTGCGTAGGGCGAGGGTTTAAAAACATTTTTTTTCGCAATATTTAGTCTATCGTGAAAGCGGCTACTACTAAAACATTTTTAAAACATTTTAAAATGTTTTAAAACATTTCGCGCAAAATAACCCATCGTGAAAACGGCTACTATGATCCATTGGAATCGAATCGCAATCGCAAAGTAAAACCACTCGGTCATATTTTCTAATTCATTTATTGAGATAATGTTGTGCTGTGAACAGAAATGTGCTGAACAGTCGATCACTTCTAAAGAGTCTAGCTAATCGTCGCCTTTGAAGTTCCTTCGTCTTCGCAGCGGTAGCATTAATAACACACTTGTGAACTCCATCAGCTCAGCGGCCTGATGGCCACTGAGATTGCTGGTACAGCTCACAGGATGCCGAACACGGCAATCCGGGGCGACAGCTGAGCGGGATCGGCCCGCTGCGCCACGTGAAGGTACCGACCAACCAGCGGCACGGCGCACGTGAACCTGCGGGCGAACCCACCCGCCACGACCTTGGCCGTCTGATGTACGCAGAGTGTTGACTGGCGGTCGGACGTGTCGTTTGACTGCTCACCTACGCGGATCTCCGACACCTCCACCTGCTGAGCATCGTCATGTGCCAGGTAAAGGACTCGGCTGACCTGCCGCCGCTCGCCCAGGTCACAGGTCAGCCAGGTGACGGGTCCGTTCTCCTCCGTTGTGGTGATGTTGCGCTCGGTGCACGGTAGGCTCGGTCCGATGTACTCGCAGAGGTGGTTTATTGAATGCCGCCCGCAGCTGAAATCGTTCAGCTGCCACAGTCCGACGAAGCCGCCGCAGTCCTCGTCGTTGTTCATGTCATCAGGCTGGCCGGGGGGCCAAGGAAAACTGTCACTATCCAGTGTAGAGCCGTCAGCGGTGTCAAAGCGATTCTCCTTCACCACATCATTGAAGCCGACGCCAATATAGTAATAAGAATCAGTGCCGATGTTGAGCGTTTTGTACACCCTCTCCACTAGCTTCTGACTGTCCGGGACGTATTGCACTCCTCCGAGTTTGAGACATTCTGCGCCCGCTAACTTACCGGGGACTTCACTGGTCAGCTTGAAGAGACGTCCGGCGACATCGGTGTACCCTTCCGGCAGGTCCCCGGTCCACCGCCCGAGCCGCCTCTCGTAGCCGGTGGTTCCCGCCGGCAACGGATCGGCTGTGCCGTGTTCAGCGGTAGCGTAGAGCTGGCAGACACTCGTCGTCTCCGCGTAGACGACCACCCAGCAGTCGGGGTTGTCGAGGCACTCGTCCTGGCAGGCCTGCAGCGAGTCCTCCTCCAGCTCCTCCGGCACCTCGCTGGTGAGGGAGGCGTCCGACGGCAGCGGCAGCCAGTGAGCGTCCGGCTGGCACAGCAGCTCGTTGAGAGGCAGCCAGCCCCGCTTGCAGGCGCAGATCTTTTCAGGGCCACACTCGGCGCCGCTGACCAGCAGGGTGCAGTCGCTGTCGGCTTGGCACGGCGCGCCCAGCCAGCTGAAGCCGCGCCGCCGGCCGGTGCTCCACTTTTCGGATGTTACCTGAGTGACTTCAGCCGGCAGCAGGATGTCGGTCAGGCCGCACGTGCGGCCGTCAGCCTCGTGCTCGAAGCCCATGCAGCGCAGGTCGGCCAGGCAGCGGTGGCGGCAGTGGCAGAGCGAGACGTCCGTCAGGGCGATGTAGCGGACATCCGCAGGGTACAGCGGTCCGTCAGACGAGATGAGGTCAAATTCATACGCCTTGGTGGGCAGGGTGAGCTCCCGAGACTCGAGCCGCTGCAGGGCAGAGGCTGGGATGTGGCTCCAGCCACCTGTAACGTTGGTTGAGGCCACCACCACCACAAGCAGCATCAGCAGAAGCAGCTGCGGCAGCCGCGGCGGCAGCGGCGGCAGCGGCGTACGCGGAGGACGGTGCAGACGTCCGCGCATGTTGACGTCGGGCGCAGGTGTGACCGCCAGTCCACCTTCCATCGACCACTCTTGCTGCCCCCCCCCCCCAGGTACAAATCTCACTAGGCGACACGTCCTCTGACTCCAGGTTCAATACCTGTCCCAGTAAGCTAACACTTCACAGCGGAAAAAGTTTCAGCACAGTACCAGGCTGCTTCTTCAAAACGGCATGTGATTTCATGTCATATGATGATGACTTGCTCCAAAAAACGTTATAGGGCAAAACTTGGAAGGCATAAGTGAGGTCTGGTTTTAAAGTACAATTGAAACGATGACCCAAAATATTCCACATGGAATTCGACTATTTATGACCTTGTGTACCTACCTATAATACAGCTTGCGCTTCTCGTGTACGTACATAAAGGAAACCTATATATATATATATATATATATATATATATATGCTATGCTATGTAAATTTGTGTGTCGCAAAGGTCAATATTAGGTATTTTACACGTTGCGGATGGATCCTAAGAATGTCTCATTTACTTAGGTGTATCTCGTAACACCAATTAACATCTTGTTATTTCAGGATATAACAATGACTCAACATGATTTTTTAATGAAAACTTTGAGTGAAAGAAGTGAACCGCTACTTTATATTCAAGTCCGTTGCTTCATTATTTCCTTAATTTTGTGTAGAGATAATGGGCCGGTGTGACACCAATAGCAGTGAAAAATAGCAGAACAAATACAAATTGATCTCTTACCGAACGATTTTCGTTTTAGATCACCTGAGGTCAGTGACCTCGGTTAACCTGTAGAAGAACATGACCCCAGTGGAACATAATGTTACGTCACATGGATGCCAAATTTGAAATAAGCGTCACAAAATGTTCTATAAACGACAAGAGACCAAAAAGTAATATCAGGTCATCGGAGGCTAGTGACCTTAGTTGACCTCTGAAATGATCAATTAAGGCCATGTTTTAGTGGAAACCATGAATGTCAGCTGTTACACCTGTTCATATGTTCCGGAACAACACACACTTGGAAAGTGCACAAGTTACCAACAATGATATTACGGGACGCCAGTTGCGTCTGACATGGCCTTAAAACAGGTCATAGGTCACGGGTCATTAGCAGTGGAGGTTTAACATTTTCAGAGTACGCTTTTAATAGTTATCAAACAGGCATAGTCCGTAGGAGCCAGGGAGCAGGGGGGCAAATGCCCCTCCAACTTTTTTTTGTGTGTGTGTGTGTGGGGGGGGGGGGGAACACCCCCATCTATTGAGTCGCAGTACCTGGTCCAAAATTACGAGGCATAGCCCACGACCGCCTGGGGACGGGTCGGATCCGACCCCTTCGGTTTTTCCTGAATAACTTCCGAAACGTTGCAGATATCGATGTGAAACTTGTTATACCTTCGTGTTACGTGTACATCAATTTTACGTCATCTATGAAACAAGTTAGCAGTTGTGTCGAACAAAAAATAGATATACCGATTTTAGTGACGTCACTACATGACATTTTTGGTCGAAAATAGCTTAATGTTTGACAAATTGCAAAAATTGTTGTTTTGAGCAAATAGCAAATAGAAAACATTTAAACACGTAAAATGGCAATTTCTACAAAATAGATCCCTCACTCTGATTTTTTTCTTTTCAAAACTAACTGGTTCTATTCCCATGGTTTGAAAGTAAATACCGGGAAAACAGAGTTCATTCTTGTGGTTCCCGTCAAAATTGTCGTGGCATGACCACGGCCGCAATTCGGTTCCGTGAGGACATAGTGCGTGAGAGCGCCCAGAATCGTGAGGAATCTTGGCGTACTGGTTCGGCAAGCAACCTCTCGTGGGGACTTCCCCACGTTCTGCTCGTCAAAAAAATGTCAGGTATCCTCATACAGGCCTGTCTCACGTGCGTCATCAGATCCCCTCGTCACTTCTACCTGTCATAATGTCGACGCTTGGTCCTGCTGCACGTCGATATTGTTTGACGGTCTTTTGGGAAGGGTCAGAGAGTAAACATGCAGCGCTCCAAAAAGTTTAGTCAATTTTTGGTTTGCGCGCTGTCTCTGGCCGACGTAAATTCGACCACATATTCGGACGTGCGAGATGGAACTAGGCTGGCTACCGCCCCGGCAGCTGTACGAACTTCAATCTATCAAACCTATATATTAGCAGAAATTTGTGCAGCCACCGGGGAACCACAGGCTCCTCGTTTTTTTTTTTTTTTTTTTTTTTTTTTTTTTTTTTTTTCTTTTTTTTTTTTTTTTTTTTTTTTTTTTTTTTTTTTTTCCCAGCTTTCCGGCCAATTCTGACTTCGCTTCCAGAAGCCACGCCGCCAGGACGGCTGATTTGGCCCTCCGCGAGTGAGAACTGCAACCGTTGCAAGCGTCGCTTTTTATATAGTATAGTACAGCGCTACAACACCCTGCCCTCCGACCTGCGTGATATGTCTTTCGTCTTTTAAACGTCAAGTTGACGCTCTTTTACATGGCAACGATGTGCTGTGATGCATGCTGTGTGGTTTTGCGATCGTGTTTATTTTCTACTTATGTGGCTATGTGAGTGAAGTGTCCGTTTTTAACATGTAATCTTCGCGTTTAACCAGCGCCACGACGCTTCGAAATAGCCGGTTTTATGTATCGAAGAGTGTTTTACGGTAAATACATACAACTATAAATCCTAAAAATTATACTTTTTGCCTCCCCCGAACTTCAAATGAGTTCCTACGCCCCTAATATCAAATAAGACACCAGACGGCTCATTGCAATTGGTGTATAAATACACGAGATAGGTATTCTTGAAAAATCCAGAAGTTGGGGTGTCATCCTCGGATTAGGACAGAGGCTGGCAGGAGACGACTTTGCTACCGCGGAGTTAAGATGCTGAATACGGCAAAAGTGCATGTTAGTGATCGCCATTTCCGCACAGCTCTTAGGTAAGCATGAGCTGCTGTCGCGAAAATCTGCTAAAGAATGATTTGTATACAGGGCGCCGGAACTGTCCACAACGTTGGGAAGGGGGGGGGGGGCGGAGGCATTCTGAAGTCGATTCTTTCCATAGAACGCCATAGGCGTAATGTTAAAATCTGACAATGTTGGGGGACGGCTGCCCCCTCTGCCCCCCGGTTCCTGCGCCCTTGATTGTATATGAACGAACGGGTGTACGAATGGTATTGTGCAACTGTATCATCCCACTAGATTAAGATGACGAGCAACCTTGAAAAGTCACCTTGCCGTGGATTCGAAGCAAATATATCTGATGATGATGATCCACTTGCACTGAGTGATTTAAACTAAAAAAGCGGAGTATCAGACTAAAGTAACTTCCGTTACATTTGTCATAAAGTAACGGAGTAAAGAGTAACGCAAATACTGTTATGAGTAACGGAGTAACGATTAACAGCACTACATTCTGGTGTACGAATTATGATGTCCACCACTGGAGGTTATATTGCATGACGCATGCCAATTAGCGTGTCTCGACGAGGAAACTAAGGAGTAATGGCCCTCATTCATAGGCGAGGTAATGGCCCTCACCGCACTCACTGCCCGGTGGAGTTGGTCGGGCTATACATACTGTTCCAATGGTTACGGACTGCGTTGCATTTTCCCCATGAACTTTATGTTTTTCCCCACAAATGTTCGCCAGATTTCAATATTTATTTCGTTAAAATAGGCGTTTGTCCCCTTAGCTTGTGAAACAACAAACCAATAGGTATGACATAATTTTTGCCCGCCTGAGACTCACAACATTAATGGAAAAGCTCCAGTCTCCATCCATGTCAGGCAGAAGAATTTCCCTTCATTTACGAACTACCCTCCTCTAGAAGTCTGTGTTAGAACTGAGGAGTGAATAACGGGAAGAGTTACGCCCCTGAAAAAATCACTGCATTGAGTCTGGTTGACCACTATATGCGTTCTACATGCATCTGCTGGTGGAGGCATGTACTTTCTTCCCAGCAACTAGCGCCACCTATACGCAAGAGACGTAGATGGCAGCACCGCTTCACAGAGGGCTCCATCTGAACTGATCAACGGAGGACACTCCAGTCCCAGTCCAGTTATTCTCAGTCAACACTGTCCACGTGCCGATCGCTCTGCAATTAATGTGCTCCACTTAGTCTGAGCAGTCCATCGTGAAGTCTGTAGAGTACCTGGTCCCACTCAGTCTGAGCAGTCCATCGTGAAGTCTGTAGAGTACCTGGTCCCACTCGGTCTGAGCAGTCCATCGTAAAGTCTGTAGAGGACCTGGTCCCAGT
>VOPJ01013467.1:0-14428 GCA_014673585.1 Semibalanus balanoides
GTCACCATTCATTTTTTCGAAACATCTGACGAGACAAGCATGCGATGGTGCTAAAATTGTTGTTCCATGTTTTACCGATGCAAAGTTATTCACGAAATCCTTTGGGAAGACTTCCGTCCGCCCCTGTAGCTCAGTCGGGAGAGCGCTGGGCTTCTGACCTATCCCGGTAGTGGCAGCCCGGGTTCGAAGGCGCTCGCTATTTGCTCCTGACTGGGATGGCCTGCGGCCGGTGGCAGCAGTCGCACTGAAGTCAAGGTGAGGTCAGTGACGGGGTCGAACCATGTCCAGGTTATGTCGGGGCACGTAAAACTTTCGTCTTAAAATTCTGCCGACCAACAGGAATTGTACGATCGGGTGGTGGGGTCAGGGCCTACGCAACAGGCTCTGCTTAGCGTGGATGGATGGATTTCCGAGGTCTGACCTCGGAAATCCATCCATAAAAAACATTCGGACTAAATTTATAAAAAGACAATATATTCGTAACTTATGATGATCTCAGGAACCGAAACTATTGAGCTGAGCTTAAATTTTAGGACAGCGACGTCAATTGCATTCTTCTGGATTTTTTATTCTTTTGTTTGCTGCTAAAATCATAGCTCCCGCGATATTTGGGGGTTCCTAGAGCAAATTTCAATATTGTTAAAATTATATCTTTAATAACCTCTGGTGACGTCAATATTGACCTAAGCCAAAACAATATCTGAAATTACTTGGAATGTCCTTGTCGAGAGCCTTCCAACGCCTTTCTTTATCTTTCTAGTCCATTTCGTTTTTGATTAAGGGATGGGTCATTCTGGTCCCCCCCCCCCCACAGAGTGCTGCTGTCTCAGAAGCCTACTGGGGCGTGGATTAAAACTGTCCAGAACTACATATACCCTGAAAACATCAATGGGCTAACGGTGCAACGGGTTAACGCGTTAACAGGTCAACGCGTTGACTGGTCAACTATCGTGGCCTTTATTTGACTGAGGTTGTAATTTGTTTGACTCATGATACCTGAATTGAATAATACCAGTTAATGTGAGGTCCCTGGTTTTGATTTTATCTGAACAATTCGCCTTCGCCCGGCCATTGTCCCATTTTCATCATTTTTTCTCTACCTCTTCTCTATCTCTGTTGACCTGGATGCCCTAATTTTGATAGTCTTCACATAACTGACTGCAGTATGTATATTTGTCTGACCCCTGTCTGACCCTATCAAAATTATTTCTTTACCCGTCTGACTTCGTCTGACCTCGTCTGACCTCCTCTGACCTCGTTCTGACATCGTCTGACCTCGTCTGACCTCGTCTGACCTCGTCTGACCTCGTCTGATCTTTGTCTGACCCCTGTCTGGTCCTGTGTGACCTTTGTCTGAGCCCGACTGACCCCGTCTAACTCCGTCTGCTGCAGGCGTGACCGGCACCTTGTCCAACGGCCTCGTGGTCACCATGTTCTTCCACATCCGCTCACTGGCGACGCCGACCAACCTGCTTCTCATCAACCTGGCCGTGGCAGACCTGGGTATCAGCACACTGGGAGGAGCCGTCTTCTCCGGACCCAGCAGTATCGCCGGCAGGTGAGTCACTGACCAGATATCAGCACACTGAGGAGCCGTCTTTCTCCGAACCCAGCAGATCGCCGGCAGGGAGTCCACATGACAGATATCATCACACTGAGGAGCTGTCTTCTCGCGACCCAGCAGGTTATCGCCGCAGGTTGAGTCACGTGACAGATATCAGCACACTGGGAGGACTGTCTTCTCCGGACCCAGAGTACCGCCGGCAGGTGAGTCAGTGACAGATATCATCACACTGGGAGGAGCTGTCTTTCCGTCCAGCAGTATCCCGGGCAGGATGAGTCACGTGACAGATATCAGCACCACTGGGAGGAGCTGTCTTCTCCGGACCCAGCAGTACCGCCGGCAGTGAGTCACTTGACAGATATCAGCACACTGGGAGGAGCTGTCTTCCCGGACCCAGCAGTATCGCCGGCAGGTGAGTCCACGTGACCAGATATCAGGACACTGGGAGGAGCTGCTTCTCCGAACCAAAGCAGTACGCGGCAGGTGAGTCACGTGACAGGTATCCAGCTACACTGGGAGGAGCTGTCTTCTCCGGACCCAGCAGTATCGCCGGCAGGTGAGTCACGTGACAGATATCAGCACACAAGGAGGAACTGTCTTCTCCGGACCCAGCAGTATTGCCGGCAGGTGGGTCACGTGACAGATATCAGCACACTGGTAGGAGCTGTCTTCTCCGGACCCAGCAGTATCGCTGGCAGGTGAGTCACGTGACAGATATCAGCACACTGGAGGAGCTGTCTTCTCCCTACCCAGCAGTATTGCTGGCAGGTGAGTCACATGACAGAATAATAGCAACACTGGGAGGAGCTGTTTCTCCGGACCCAGCAGTAATCGCGGCAGGCTTGAGTCACGTGACAGATATAGCCACATCTGGGATGGGAGCTGTCCTTACACGGACCCAGCAGTACCGCCGGCAGGTGAGATCACGTGGCAGATATGAAAGCAACACTGGGAGGAGCTGTCTTCTCCGGACACCAAGCAGTACACGGCAGGTGAGTCACGTGACAGATATCAGCAACACTCGGGAGGAGCTGTCTTCTCTCCGGACCCAGCAGTATCCGCCGGCAGGTGAGTCACGTGAGCAGATATGCAGCACACTGGGGGGCTGTGTCTTCTCCAACCCAGTTCAGTTCAGTTCAGTTCAGAAGTATTTTTATTAACATAAATAACACCAAAATACAATACTTAGCCCCAACCCAGCAGTAACGCCGGCAGGGAGTCACGTGACAGATATCAGCAGCACTGGGAGGAGTTTGTCTTCATCCGGAACCAAGCAGTATCGCTGGCAGGTGAGTCACGTGACAGATATCAGCACACTGGGAGGAGCGTCTTCTCCGGACCCAGCAGTACCGCCGGCAGGTGAGTCACGTGACAGATATAAGCACAACTGGGAGGAGTTGTCTTCTCCGGACCAAGCATTATGGGCGAGAGAGAGGAATGACAGATATCACACCACTGGAGGAGGCTGTTCTTCTCCGTATCTATGTATTCCGCCGGCAAGGTGGAGTCACGTGACAGATATCAGCACACTGGGAGGAGCTGTCTTCTCCGGACCCAGCAGTATCCGCCGGCAGGTGAGTCACGTGACAGACTGGGACAGACGTGACGACAGACGTGGCACACTGGGAGGAGCTGTCTTCTCCGGACCCAGCAGTATCCGCCGGCAGGGTGAGTCACGTGACAGATATCAGCACACTGGGAGGAGCTGTCTTCTCCCTGACCCAGCAGTATCGCTGGCAGGTGAGTCACGTGACAGATATCAGCACACTGGGAGGAGCTGTCTTCTCGGACCCAGCAATGTATCGCCATCCAGGGTGATCACGTGACAGATATCAGCCACACGTGGGAGGAGCTGTCTTCCCCTGACCGCAGCAGTATCGCTGGCAGGTGAGTCACGTGACAGATATCAGCACACTGGGAGGAGCTGTCTTCTCCGGACCCAGCATATTTTTGTATTCTCGGGACCCAGCGCCGCCGAATTTTGTATAGCTGTTTGAACATCAATTTCCCACACTTTGTAAATTTGATTTCAGGTCGACCCAGGTCAGTTCACCAGGTCACTTTAAGTGACCTTGCCTTTCAAAATGTTTGTGATCGTGTCAAAGCCACAGTTTTTTTTTCCGAAAGATTTGAAACTGGTAAGATTTCATAAGATCATAAGTTCCTACACTTTTATATCTCTTTTTTTATTTCTCCATCGGTGACTTAGGGTCAAGTCATTTTTCTGACCTCTCCATTATAATTGAATTGGAAAATAAACAAATGCTTCATATTCAGAAAACATGCGTTGGATCAGGCTAATTCTTTTAGAATCATGTTTTTTTAGCTCATTCTGGATGATCAAGGTGCAATTGCTGCTCAGTGATCTCTACAAGGTCATCTGAGGTCATCTGAGATTATCAGCAATAATTTGCTAATAACTCTTGATAGCAAAGAGATAGAGACAAACGGTTGACACCACTGTGCTTGTCTCGTCTGGTCGCATCGCCCCAATGAAACATTACCTAACCGGGTCTCCAAATGACCTTGGGTTGAGGTCAGATTTTGAAATTGACTTTACTATGTCAATTTCAAAGCGTCTTGACGAGACAAACACGATGGTGTTAAAATAATTGCTCCATCGTTTTTAGATAAAAATTTATCCAGGAAAACAAATTCTATCCAAATTTGCATTATTGACCTTCGATGACCTCTTGTGACCTCAATAGTAAATATTAACCTTAGCTAAAAATGGTTTATGTAACTTCAAATGTACACGTTGAGAGCTTTCGAACGTTTTTTCTGCGTCTTTCTATTCCTTTTCGTTTTTTAGTTAGGGGGGGGGGGGTCATTTTGACCCCCCACCATGACGAAGTTGTCTTGAAGGCCCACCAGTAGCCTTTTTCATAAAGATATTTACACACCGGTTGTATGTGTAGGTTGCATATTCCGATTGTACAACTTACACATATAATACGTTTCATAGAAGATTACACACGCCGCGTAAGTTTACAGGGTGCGCGGAAAGTCCTGGCGCTTTTCGACGTTTTCGCAAACAAATGTAACTGGCTCATAAACATTCAACAACAGGCTGAAACAGTGACTGAAAACAACAAGCCACATCCTTCCGCCAACCGCTCACTCGATGAAACCGCCGTCGGCGGCGATGACGGCCTCGACGCGAGAGCGGAAGCTCTTGCAGGTCCTGATGATGTAGGCCACCTCCAGCGCCTCCCACGCAGCTACGATGCGCACCTTAAACGGACACTGTCTCTTCCGGATGATATCGCAAAAACAGGCTTAAACAAGACCTATGGACCACTTACTGATTTTTTTATTGCCAATTAAACTATTATCCAAAAAGCGCAAATAACAAAAAACATTCATTAATTTCATTACTTTTAAGAATCTAAGAACTGTTACGATTTATACACACCACTACGTACATGGAAACGTTTGCTCAAGTTAACTGTAATCACAGAGAAGGGGATATCAACTTGAACTGACAGGCCGTCAGCTGACGCTTTGCAATTGGATGAGACGCCCGATGCGCTTATACATTGTGGGTTTCCTGTTAACTGAATCTGCGCATCTGCCGCATTGAGTGCGTTGCCATGGAAACGTGAACAGACTCTTTTTTTTCATTTGGGTATCTTCGGAATAGGAGGACACAATCATCAGAAAAACCTCGGTCGGAAAAAACTTCATTAATGCTGGGAAATCAATCCCTTCGTAAAGTTCAAAAACTTTAATTTACATTAACTTTCCTTCTTGTCTCTTTCCTCTGTCTATTATTGTGATAGTGGTGCGGACTCGACAACCTCATTGGCTGGAAGAAAACTGAACTTTGAACGGTGATATTGGGCGACTGGGCGCGAATAAAAAAAAAACGGACTTCATGGTGCTTATCAAAATCGGCTGTTCTTGAACATATCAAATTTTACTTTGAGTGGACAGTGTCCCTTTAAGCGACCCAAGGATAGGATGAGAAGTGGCTTGGACATCCTCCTGCAGGATGCTCGACACGCTTTAGTCGAGCGGGTTGATGTCGGGCGACTGAAGCGGCTACATCTCCTTTCGCCAGAAGTTATCCGGCCCGCTAAGCTCGTCTGCCAGCTTGACATGGAAGGCGGTGGTGTTGTGGGCGGGCGCTCTGTCCTGTTAAAAGGCAAAATTGCCTTCCGGGTAGGTCGCATTTATCCAGGGGATGACGTGCGTGTCCAGGAGCCCCTCGTTACTTGCCTGTTCATCTTCTTGTAGGCGTTGACGAAGATGAGGGGAATTTCTGCCCGTCGGACCCGACCACACCCAGGACCACCACCGTCTGCGGGTGCTTGTTCACAGGGTTGAACCAAATCCGGGGGTCCACTTCGTGAACAGGCTTGGCAGACAGACAGCGGGAGCTCCTCCGGTGCAGCTGGACGTCCACGTGGAACATCTTCTCATCGGAGAAGATCCAAACGAAGCCGGCGGTCAAGCCGGACCCGGCCACCGCGCGCGGGCAGCCAGCGACTAGCTGCCGCTTCGCCTGTTTATTCATGACAGAACGCGATTCAAATGTCATGTTGCCCGCCCTCCGGCTAGCCGGGTCGACAAGGGTCACGCCTGCGGCCATTGGCAGAATGGCGACCAATCACAACGCGCGCTGGCAAGCATACCAGAGGAGCGCCAGGACTTTCCGCGCACCCTGTAATTGTAAATGTGCCTACATATAATATGTTTCTATAATATTATGGTATGTTAAAGGGACTGTCCCACCTTAACATAAGATTTGAGTTGAGATAGCCATTTTGCGTGCTTGGGCATTGAATTATGTATGGTATACAGTTTAAAACAACCAAACTGAGGTCGAATCAAAGAGAAATTCGAGTTTGGTTTTTTGCATCTGTAACATCCCACTCCCATCAGTCCCAATGTATTTGAATGGTGGCCCTGAGCTGATGTCGTAGTCTCTCTTTACTAAAATGTTGATTACGTCCGACCTTGTTTTACCTTTGGCCCAATACATTAGCCCATACAACTAGTCCTACAATAATGAGCAGCGTGAGGTTTTTTTCTTTTTCTCTCTTTCCAAAACTTCCTTCATATGACGTTCCATCAGCCTCAAATATCTAAAACTGTTTTTATGAAATTGAGCACTGTTTTGTGAGAAACAATGTCATAATCGTGTTCGGCAGCATTCACTTCATTTTTGCGACCACAAACGACGTACATTTGACACATTTTTGTAAGGTGGGGAGGTCCTTTAACCAGGGACTCTCTATGTTAAATGTTAAAACTACACTATGTTAAAGTTCACCTTTAAATAGGGTTTTTACATTTTAGTTGAAGATACAGTTAGGTGGGCGGCATGCTCGAAAAAATGACTTGTGAAGCTTTCACGATTTTCCAAGAAAACCTCTTATTTATTTAATATCAGTCCCTAAAAGTCGGGACCGGGAATAACCGGTAACTCCCAATCGCTGATTGCTGATTTTGGCTGAGTTGATGTATGATTACCTGACGCACAGAATGACGTAAGACTTGGGGAAAAGTGTAAGTGTGGACCAAACCATACTGTTTCAGTACCCTCATTCTTTTATTGTAAGAATGAACTTTGTCAGGTTGAATTGCTAATGCATAGTGTTTGATGTTTAAATCTTCTATAAAAACATTTTTCTAAACAACGTTCTGTATCGGTATGCGTAGGCGTTCAGCGCTGGCCTGAACGTTCCAGGCTCGCGTACAAATTGTTGATCTATCATCTGTCCGCCACCACTACACCGAACCCCACCTCGCAACCAGTAGCTCGTGCTCGCTGTTTGATTGGGCCGCCCGCGGCGCAGCCGCCCGCTGAGTGATAGGAGCCGACCCGGCGAGAAACCGGGTACGCCAAGTTGAGTGTAGACGTGCATGACCTGTGCACATAATCCAGACGGACGCCCCAGAGCAACGGACAGTGAGCGAACGATGGCCGGGACACTACACTTTCAAATAGTGAAATATAATAGTGACGAATAACCCTACTTAAAGCAAGGCACCTGTGATGGTTTTCAAAAGCGTTGTATTTTCCGGCATCTTCAACAAGTACTTAAGGGCAAGTACGCACCATGTATACGACAAACGATTCCATCACTAAATCGATGACGTTGCGTGCTTCTCAGCCAGCTGATTTCGCATTACTTTGAGGAAAATAAGATGAATTATCCCCAAATAATTGACATTTTAATTTGCTTTTTCCGCGTAAATATATATTTCTTTGACTTACTAGTAATATGATACTTGATTTCTTGCTTCTTTTCATCATTTCTGAGCTTTTTCTAGTTTTTTCAAGGTGAACTATTCCCTTTAATATAACTCATAAAGCATATGATGTGCCTATAGTGCCTACTACAAACCTACAAACTACACAGTACGCATACATCCGGTGTGTATATCTTTATGAAAAAGGCTACAGGGTGCGGGCTATTTTGTGATAGACTTCCTTTATGTGTTCATGGAAGCGTATGTCTCTGGAGAATGTCTCGTGACTTAACATCAGCTGCTGACTGAGGGAGGGCTGTGACTGAGGGTACTGAGGGTACTTTTATTCAATTGTGATGTAATGCAAAACAAATTCTTCATGAGGACTTTTCAGTGTTAATTGAATTCCATTACATCAGGTTGTCTTCGATTAGAAACTAGAATCTAACATTATGGTTTGTCTGAGCATATATTCAGATTAAAGACAACTCATAAAATGAAGACGGATAAGCAGATATCATGTAAAAGCTGAGTAGGTAAATGCATCTCACATCAACAGTTGGACATAAAAGTAAATAAAAAACTGGGATTTCAAGCATGTCACTTCCTATTATTTTCCTTTTAGGTCAAGGTCTTTATCTCAAAACGCCTTTGCCATGAGTTATCTTTTGAACCGGATAGTATGCTGATTTCAGGCATATTTAATCTCTCCATGTCACATCCAGTGGGCCCATCCTTCAGTGCCGTGTCCTCCAGAAGGACCATTCTTTAGCACGATGTCCAATTATTGCACCTTCTCACCTCCCACTCCCGTTAGGGCAGCCCTGTCTGGAGGCAAATTATGCTGCCGATCTCTAAGAGACCATCCCAAGCAACGCTTTCTATTTATAAAACGCAATGTTAAACTAAACTGACACACAAAGCTGCAGACCTACAAAAGACTATACCGGCACACAAAAAAAAAAACTGCAGACTTCCAGCGACAGTTCGCCCTGAGTGTGTTTTCAGTATCGACTGGACAGTGGAGAAGCCTCGGAGGTGCTGTCCAAAGGAGCTGTTTCGCTGAGAGCTGACAAGGCTAAGTTAAAATCCCACTGGATTAGCAGAGAGCTGACAGTGGAAAATGAGAGGAGAGGAGAGAGTGGAGCGGGGTGATGGGAAGGGGAAGAGAGAAAAAGAAAGAGAGAGAGAGAGAGAGAGAGAGAGAGAGAGAGAGAGAGAGAGAGAGAGAGAGAGAGAGAGAGAGAGACAGAGAGAGAGAGACGAGGAGAGAGCGAGAGAGAGCGGAGAGCGAGAGAGAGCGAGTGCGAGAGAGAGCGGGAGGAGAGAGGGGATGAGAGAGAGAGCTACAGAGAGGCGACATAGAGGCGAGATAGGAGCGAGAGTGCGAGCGAGAGTGAGAGCGAGAGAGAGCGTATGGAGGAGAAGAGCGAGAGACGAGTGAGAGAGAGCGAGGACGAGAAGCGATCCGAGAGAGCGAGAGTGAAGCGAGAAGAGAGCGAGAGAGAGCGAGGAGAGAGAGAGCGAGAGAGAGAAGAGCGACAGAGAGGACATGAGCGACGAAAGAGAGCGAGAGCGATGAGCAGAGAGAGAGCGAGAGAGAGAGAGAGAGCGATGAGAGAGGATGAGGCGAAGAGAGAGAGCGGAGAGGCGAGAGATAGCGAGAGAGAGCAAGAGAAAGCAGAAGAGAGCGAGAGAGAGCGAAGAGAGAGCGAGAGAGAGCAAGAAAGATGATTAGCGAGAGAGATTCGAGAGAAGAGATGAGCGAGAGAGAGGCGAGAGAGGAGAGCGAGACGGAGAGCGAGAGGAAAAGAGCGACAAGAGGCCGACAGTAGGAGCGAGATAGAAGCGAGAGCGAGCGAGAGATGAGAGAGGCGAGGATGAGAGCGAGAGGAGAGCTGAGAAAGCGAGAGAGAGGAGCAGAGAGAGAGCGGAGATGAAGAGCGAGAGGAGAGCGAGATAGGAAGAGCGAGAGAGAGCGAGGAGAGAGCGAGAGAGAGCGAGGAGCGAACGAGAGGAGCGAGAGAGAGCTAGATGGAGAGCGAGAGAGAGCGAGAGAGAGCGAGAGAGAGAGCGAGAGAGAGAGCGAGAGAGAGAGCGAGAGAGTGCGAGAGAGTGCGAGAGAGTGCGAGAGTGCGAGAGTGCGTGAGAGCGAGAGCCAATCTGACCACTCACTACTCCAGGAAGTTGTCCTGGAGCTGGAGTGTCTTTTCCTTTACCGGAGCCGCAGCTCACAAAATCAATCAGCACCGAGCCCACCGCTCCCCCACTCCGTACGGCTTCATGCCGCACAACTGGGTCAGCACCATGGGCGGATCTGATGTTGTTGCCGCCGTGTTGTTTTGAGCGGGAGGTGTAGAGCGTCGTCAGCCCATCTGCAAACTGTTCGCACAGGCGTCGCTGATATTTTTTTTAGTTGGGTTTGACTTAAATTACGAAAAATATGTACCCCCATTTACTGCTTGTATTTGTACCCTTGCAGCATTTGCAGTGCCAATTTTCCTGTTATTTTAAAGGTTCATGTTATTTAGCGCCAACAAGTGGCGCGATTTTTTACGGGTTTGCCAAAAAAACAGCAATATAGGCGGTTGGCCTTGTAGAAGATACGAAGCTAAAAAAGTTACGACGAAACAAAGACCGGATGACGATGGCTTCGTTATGACGATAGTTACTGATGTGACGCCGCGAGGCGTCTTGCAAATTTGGCAATTTAGGTCGTGGAAGAGAAAATGTAAATATTGGAACCAGGCCGTGAGTGGAGCCAAGCCTCAGGTAACCCCTTTTTCTAGTTGCACATCTCAGTATCATTAAAAAATGAAATGAAGATAGTTTTCCACATACATTAGCCTCGGATAGTAAATCACGATGACCGGTGGCAGTCAGCACTGCATAGGACCTACATATAATACTAGCCGTTTTCAGGAAGGATTTATTCGCCGGGCACTTTACCCTGTAATCCCCGGTAATATTTGGGTCTTTTCGTGTAATTGAGTCTATAGCTCGTAAGAGCACAAATATTCCCAGTATTTTTGGTATCAATTGAAAGTTTGTGATTTAATCCACTTATCTGGATGTTCCATTTGAATGATAACACCATAGATTACTTACAATTTACAATTTCATATTAAACTAGCTCTGGTGATGCCAGACGGCTGGGGTGGTCTTGGCCGTTGGGTGCGAATCCATCTGTTTAGATGTCTCGAAAGTGCAGGTTTCGGGTAATTAAGACATCTGTCATATTATAACATTCTATTATTATTAAATGATAACTTATTTCAATAAATGAAAACTAGATGAATTTGTACATTCGTGTCTGCAGTCGAATTCACCTTTGAACGCAAGGATTTTTTTTGTTCAGTTTTTCTTAGAAGATGGCCGCCCGGCTGCGTCCCCCTGGCGGGCGGATTTGGCTAGTTGTAACTGTCGGCGGGGAATGGGTAGCCTTTGCCGCGTGGCGCTCCAAACTGAGTCGGCAGACGGAGACGGGGGGACACTGGGGGCACGGTGGGCTCCCCATGCCCCATCCCGTCGCCGGCTGGTCTGGTCTACACTATGAGCTCTTCGGTCTAGCAAGTTGAACACCGCTGGAGCAGCTTCCGAGTGCCGATGTCCGCGTTTTTGTGTTAATACACGATTTTAAGGTCCTGGGTCAATGATCAATACCTCTGAACCTCTGAAGTCATGTCAGCGATTTAAGTGTCATCAAATCGTAAATGTATGACAATTTAATACTGATCGAGTCAAAATGATAATGGAACATCTTGGTATGTTTATTACATGGCAAATTTGAAATCAGCGTCACAAAATGTCCTAAAACTGCCAAATTCAAAAAAGGTCATGTCAGGTCATCTGAGATCATTGACCTTGATTATGACCTCGATTAACCTGTTGAAGTGTATGACCCCAGTAGAGCATAAAATTATGTACAATGGATCCCAGTTTTGAAATAAGCGTCACAAATTGTCCTTGAAACTGACAGAAGCCAAAGCAAGTCATCTGAGGTCATCGGAGGTAAGTGACATCGGTTGACCTCAGAAAAGGTCAGTCGAGGTCACAGTCTAATGCAACGGAAACATAAAACGTCACCTGGGAACACCTGTGCATATGCTTCTGAACAAGAAACACTCGGATGCTGCACATATAACAAGGATCGATACTACTGGGAACACCTGTGCATATGCTTCTGAACAAGAAACACTCGGATGCTGCACATGTAACAAGGATCAATACTACGGGACGCCAGTTGCGCCTGATATAACCTTGAGAAACAGGTCATAGGTCGTGGGTCATGACATGTGAAACAAGGATCGATACTACGGGACGCCAGTTGCGCCTGATATAACCTTGAGAAACAGGTCATAGGTCGTGGGTCATGCCATTTGGAAGTTCAAAATTTTCAGTGCATGTGTCAAATTGTTTCCAAGTAGGTACTAAAAGCTGCATCGCGATCAGTTGATAAATAGGTGAGTCATTTCCCCAAAACTGAAGGGAGTTGGCATCCACACCCCCCTACCCGGGCGACGCGACGGGTAAAACAGGCTTTATTTATATTATGTAATTTCTTCCTTCAACCCTAGTTCTTTTAACTGCGTTTAATCTATTTTTATATATTATTTTCATTTTCATTTATTCACTAGCACTCTTGTTGACCTGTACAGTCATTTCTACAGGACGTCTCCTCGCCTATAAGTCTTTTCGCTGTCGTTAGTCTGAAATAGAGCGCCGTACGAGGTGGACGTTTGCAGCGTTTTGAATCATCTACGGATATATCAATGATAATTAGGTATATTGCTAATTATGCCTAATACGACGTAAACTAGTGTCAAGATCACTCAGAGGGCGACGAAACGCTTTAATCGCATTTTCTAATCCTGCCTCTCAGATCAAAATAAAACAGGTAATTGACCGTTTGGACGAACTGTTTGAAGGTTATCTTTGATTAATTATCCCTATTCTGTGCTGGGTGGTGGTGGTGGGGGGGGGGTGGGCAGGTTCTGTCTCTCATGCTGTTTTTTTTTTGCTGCGCCGCTTCTTAACACTTAGGTCTAGGCGTTCTTCAAACTTTTGACCTTTTCCCAGCATTGAATGTCGCGTGTTAAAGGGAATGTTTCACATTACATAAGATTTGAGTCTGAGATGGCCAAGTTGTGGAGTTTACATTTGAAATTAAGTATGTTGAAGTTAAAACACCCAACAGAGGTCTAATCGAAAGTAAATTTGAGTTTGGTTTTGACAATCTGCCAAAATAAATAAGCCCTAGTGTATGCCGATCGTAAGCGATGTCGTCATCTCTCTTTTAATCAAATGTTGATGAAAGTAGACTTGTTTTACATTTGGCTATACATTAGCCATGCGCTAGTCATACATATTGCAGCGTGAAGGTTTTTTCTATTTCCAAAAATTCCTTCATATGACGTCATCAGCCCAAATACTAAAACTTAGTTGTCATGAAATTGAGCACTGTTTGTGAGAAACAAATGTCAGAATCGTGTTCGGCAGCAATTACTTCATATTTTGCACCACAAGCGGCGTACATTGGACAACTTTCAGAAATGTGAAACGTTCCTGAATGTGAAACAAAAAGAAAAATAGCCCAGCGGAGGCGGTGCCAGGCTCATGTTTTTGGGATGGCAATACCAATGCAATTGTGCGGAGCACGGCTCATTCGTAGTTTGTGATACAGTAAATGCGTCAGTAACGTAGCACTGCGATATAGACAATAAATACTTGGATTTTACATATTTTAGGGCAGAGGTGCACTCAGGTACATACAATGGGAGGCGATAACCCCGTCAAATTAGGTCCAACTTAAAATAAGAAAGATGATAAAAAGCGTTACGCACATGGTGGCCCCTACGATACTTACCTGGATCCGCCTGTGCAAAATATGTTACATTCAACAAATGAGTCAAATATGACCACATGTGACGTTCATATCGTTCCAAACAATCACGAACAGCACATATTTGATTATCATGACCCCCCCCCCCATTTTACATCCTCTGAATACGTTTTTTTGTACTTATCTTTTGATATATTGAAGACCGTTACATTGCGAGTTTAAAAACGTTTTAGTCAAGACACTGGGTCGAGCCACGTGACTACATGGTCGGTCGAACACCCCCGAAATGAGTATTTTTTGTCCTCTGGCCCCTATTTTGAAAACAAAATATGGGTCCGGAAAGTGAGATATTTTTTAATAAAATTACGAATCAAATTGCGTTCGTCACATCGAAATCGACCTTGTGGTTCTCGAGATCTCTGTGTGGGGGGGGGGCAGAATAACAAAGATAAACGTTATTCTTGCCGCCAGCACAGAATAGGATTAACTAACTATTTTACATCATTCACGGAGAGATAGTTATGTATATCGGGCTAAATTTGAGACAATATTCTTCATTACAACTCACATTGTAAATTTTAGCACACCAATCAAGTGTGCTAGCACCATATATTGCTAGCACTACTGAGCTCTACAGCAGACACTCAAAGCTCAACCCAACTCAGAACTGAAAACTCCTCTGGTGGCTGGTCGAATCACGTAACCCAACTAACCATGTCATCATGCGTTTTAGATTTTCAGTTCAGTGGCTGATTACGGCACCAAATGTTCGTATCTTTCGTTAGCCTTGTCCTGATACTTTAACCCTCGCACCGACGGGG
>VOPJ01013468.1:0-14428 GCA_014673585.1 Semibalanus balanoides
TCAAACTTGCTGGCTTTTCCTAACATTTCATTGCGCATCGAATGGTGTACTTTTTTCAAAATTGATTTATTAGGAAGGGGTCCAGGTCAGTTTTTAGGGGGCGTGTTCGGCCGTTTTGACACAAAATCTGTGGATGGTTAAGCACTCATGGAGAGTTGTGTGTTGAAAAGAAGTGTTAGCAAAAGCAGACATCGGTATGAAATTGATTGTTTTTTTAGATGGTTATCTCGAAATTTCAAAATTTTGAATTTTGAAATCCAATTTTTTGAAGATTTTTTTTTTCACAAAATGAAGCAAGTTTTTTATTTTCAAGACGTTTCAAAAAACGGATTGTATGAGAAAGAAAACATGACAAATAATATGTGTTGAAAGTTTCAGGGTGATATCTAAATATTTGATGACTGATGTAAGTCAAACATGAACCTTCCAATATAAGTATATGGTAAAAAATGAAAAACGAGGTTTAAATTACATTGCTATCAAATCAATATCTATTACAGTATCGATGTCCATCTTAGGTCCATCTGGGAAGAAAAGTGATGAAGTTTTTAGTCGTGACCTTAGAAAAGTAATTCAAGGTCACCAACACCTTGTAATAACTCGTGACAAGAAATACATGAGAGACCGAGAGCCTAAAAATTTTGATCCGTCAATAACGCGTCTGTTTGATATGCGCTTTTGAACGATTTTGCGTCACCTTGACCTTGACCTTGACCTTGACCCTGGTCAAATTATTCGATTGACAAAGTTGACTCAGAATTCGATACCCGCAATGACAGAGCGCAGAAACACGATTGGTACAAATAGTGCTGTATATATTTATTAAAAAAGTTATATGCAAACAACATGTTGCTGAAAAAACAGGTTTTAACCATTGTTGACCTCTACAGTCCAAACATTGACCTGCAGTCATCTTCCTGATGCCTTACGGTTGAAAAGTGCGATCTTGAAAATCGAGAGAGCTTTAGAGCGATTTGTCAAATTCCTCCTAGATGCCATAGTTTTATTTTCCAGAGATAACACGCAAGGTTTCCTAAATATCAATATTTTGACAAGAATAATTCTTTGATGACGTCATTTGACCTTGAAGATAATGACCCAAGGTCACCAATATTTGACAAAATAGAGTTCATTGTATACCTTAGTCACACACCAAGTTTCATGTTTCTAGCTCTTATGGCAGCGGAGATCTGAAGGGGGGACCGAATAAGCCCCCCCGACAGATTCGTATACTTTTCATCCCTCCAGGAATAGGGTTAAACCGAAATGTACAGAAGATAACAAAACTTTCAGTTCCCTGGGTGTGTCGATGAATTTTAACTAATTACTCATATTTCGAATAAATATGTTTTGTTCTACAAGCAAACTGGATTGACACTTCTGACTTCGCGTTAGATGTTTGCGTGAATAAAGAATAATAAGATAAGGGCTCTGCAGTGGCCGTGTTTTATACATCGTTGTTTGCGCCATGGATGTGTTTATGGATATATTATGAATACATTGTTTTGGGTGAAATTCCTAACTTATAAAGCAAAGCTTTTTAAAGCAAAGCAAAGCCTAAGCAAAAAGTTTTGCTGTAAAACAAAGCTGGTTGCTTAGGCGGTTACCGCTATTCCCTTATCGTTCATTGGCTCTCTATTATAAATCATGGCAACTGGCATACAATTATAATTTATAAAGACTTTATCTGTCAAAATCCAGCAGACTGGCCAGATCTACTTGCGTGTGAATGCGTTCTCTTCCACCGGCCGCAGGCTATCCTAGTCACTTAGTTTCCAGTTGATATGTTGGCCGCTCCCTAAGTATTACTGTTGTTTTATATACGTGACTTCACCCATCATCCCGTCGGCGATTAAGCAAATAAATAAATAAAATAAATTAATAAATACTGATTAGTAGATGTTAAGTAGCACTGTTATACGTTTGTCCAACATGCACTGCCTTGGCCTAGGAACTGTATCCCCTTTACACATTGCTGAAGTGAGGAAGACCCATTTCTGGCACCCACTGGCCTATAAACATGCTCGGCAAAATATGTTGATATGCTTACTAACAATAAGGTTGCCATAAAGCAGCAAAGAAGAGAAAAAGCTTAGCAAAGTGATGTTTGACAAAAAGTATATATGTAATGACAGTTAGAGTCGATATTTGTCGTTGTGCTGCATTTAAAAAGTATAAAATATTTTGAAGATACAAAAATATAAATTTCATGAAAAGGTACTTTCGTTACAAATAATTATGTGAGGTGATAAATAAGAACCATTTCCTAAGACAAAAACATATATAAATGGGTACAAGTTTAGTCGAAACTGTTTACCCTAGTAATGTCAGCGGAGGGGGGGCATTTGTAATCGCCTTAACCCGCGTTCGAGGTTTTCGCAGTACTGGTGCTCATAACTCAACTCAGACAACTTCAAATTGCTGGCTTTTCTACATTTCATTTGCGGCATCGAGTGGAGTATCTCTTTTTCCTAATGAAATTATTAGAGGGGATCCCAGACAGTTTTTAGGGGGGCGTGTTCGGACCGCGTTGAACACTCAAATCTTGCGTGGTAAAGCAACTATGGAGAGTTGTTGTGTTGAAGAGAAGTGTTAGCAAACAGACATCGGTATATATGATTGTTTTTTAAGATGGCTAATCTAAAAATTCAAAAATTGTTTTGAATTTTGAAATCTCAATTTTTTTTGAAAAACGTATTTTTTCACAAAATGTGCAAAGTTTTAGTTATTTTCAGAGACGGTTAAAGAAAAATGCGATGTACAGACTAACATCCAAATTGATACTGGGTTGCAGAGAAGTATTTTCATGGTGAATTATCTAAATATTTCATGACTGATGTCAGTGCTAAAATATAGACCTTCCACTATTATTAAGATATAATGAAAAATGAAAAACGATGGGCTTTAGAATTACACTTGCATAATCCAATTAATTTCAGTATATTGTCATCTAGAACCCTTCTGACAAAAAGAGATTTTTGTCAGTGATCTTTTTAAAGGTCATTCAAGTCACTAACCACCTTTTTTATAAATAACTCGTGACAAAACATGTATGAGACCTCACGAAAGGGTCTCAAAATGTTGTCTCGTCAATACGCCGTCTTTGTAGGCATTTGACTGATTACGTCCCTTGACCTTGAGCTTGACCCAAAGTCCAAATTTTTCGATTTGACAAAGTTGATATGATTCGAACTGCAATTGACGAAGAAACATCGATGTTAACAAAATAACTGCTGTATATACTTATATAAAAGGTTTAACGAACAAACATTTGCTGAAAACATTTATTTATACATTTCAATATTGCACTCTACAGTCCAAACATTGATCCTGATGTCATTCTATGATGCAATACGGGTGGAAAAGGACATAAAACTGCTTACATGTAATTTTTCGGATTCCTCCTACTGCATAGTTTCCGAGATACATTGGCAAGGTTTCTTGAAAATATCATGTTTTGAAACAATAATTTTGATGACATAATCTTGGGACTTGAAAGAAATTACCAGAATCAAGGGCGCCTAAATTTGACAAATATGAGGATTATTGTCGACCTAGTCACACACCAAGTTTCATGTTTGTAAGCTCTTATGGCAGCGGAAGATCTGAGGGGGCGAATAAGCCCCCCCCCCCGACAGATTCGTATACTTTTCATCCCTCCAGGAATAGGGTTAACAGTAATCAGCGGAGTACATTTATATAACTTAAGTAAATATGATTTGCATACAAAGAGTAAATTATTATATAATAAAAGTAATCATTCTCATTTGAGTGGACAACACAATTTGATAACAAAATAAATATATTAATCAGGCATCATCTTGAAGTTTCAACACAGCAAATTGCCTGGCCAGTAGAGATCTACATGGAGCGGCTATCCCCATGGCTGGCCGAACCCCATGGCTAATGGGGTGGGCCGGACTGGAAAATATATAGATCATGGCTGTGGCTACGGCTGTGGCTGCATAGTCTACCTGGGATTTTCGTTTTGCATCAATTTTATCATACCATTCATAGTAAAAAAAACTTGGCATGTTGCCTTAACAGTAGACTGGAAATAAACACATAAAATGAATTTTCAAGAACCCTCACGGCTGGCCAACGGCCTGCCATTGATATTTGGGAGTGGCTGTGGCTGACTGTGGCTGTGATGCCATGGCTGTGGGGCTGCTAGGCCAAGGAAAAGTGCAGCCATGTCGAACTCTACTGGCCAGTCAAACATCACTATAAAACAGAAGGTCTACGATATATTTCCCTCCCCAATCTAGGGGAATGCAGCTGGCACCAGTCGCGGGGTCTGAATGAACCAAAATTGTCCAGTGGAGGTGCAGTAAAGTGCGCACATAACCTGCAATAATGAAATATATATATATACCACTATTCGTTTGAACTGTGAACTGTGTTGAATATTGTATGTGATCATATTTGCTTTCCGACACGTTGCTCGTTGTCAAGTGTCACGTGCAAACCCGAATGATACAGGCGCAAGGAAGGGCTCAACAAACTCTATCCTCACATTCTTATTGTACCTGTCCAGCTTAAACAATAGGGTGCCACCAGACGACCGAAAAGCTGACGACATTGCACTCTTGAATGTGGTCGACCACCAGGGGTCATTCGACGCTGAAAGCGTGCAACGCTTAGCCGCGTAGCACTGCTTTCAGCCGTCTTCGATTTTATATTTCACCGACAACGGTATTACTGACACTGAACTTCAGTCGCATTACACCACCCAGAACAGATCACATTCAGGCACATACCGACACATGTCGGTATAGTGGTCCTGACAAGAGCGTCGGTACTAGCCCCATCAATTTCGCTGCAATATTATTGTCATGATATTTGCAGACCTTCACTTCCTAGCTGCCTGACGGCGTGGGCAAAGCTGCTGTCAAATGCAGCTGACGGTCTGGGAAAATCTCGCGACACCCAACAGCTAACACGACAAGGATGATTAAAACTCAAGTCTGGTCTTGCTCGAAACCCACTGACCTAAAGCCTATGCCATCCAAAATACGGTGACAAGTTACAATGTCAGGCTCGTTGCCGCTGCAGGCAGTTGCTGCAGAACAGGAGGAAGGGGGTGTTCTAGCAATGCGGTGCCAGATTTGTAAATATGATCCTTAGCATACAAATTACAACAGCCTTACGCAAAATGCTTAAGGTATCCTAGAAAAGGGGAACAATTTGCCCCCTCTTTTCCTCCCAACAGATATGGAGTTCAAAAACAAAATGGGAATGTTCATATTTAATCTGGAAATAGCTCATCATAAACGTAGAAATGATTTGCGATCCAATTACTGGCGAATCTAGCACGGCAAAATGATTTTGCTGGGAAGGGGCGGAATCCCAAGAAAGTGGACAACATTGAAATAACTCATTGGATGTTGATTTATGTAAAACGAAAGTCTTTGCCAGTGTTAAACAGGGCTGCCAGTCGAAAAGTTTTACCTCAAATCTAAAGGTTTTGTTGTAAGTTTCTAAAAGTTTTAAGTAAATTTGCCACTGATTCTATAGGGTTTCAGCAGTAAAATAGAGGTTATACGGGTTTTTGATAACGCCTCGAGGGTTCTGATCAGCTCTGCCTGACAATGGTGGTGATGGAGACTCCCATAAACCTTAAGTTTATTTTACCTCCGGTACCGCACAATAGGTTACGTTAGCGACTACGACACCGTCCGTGACACGCCGCATAAGACATGATTTTGTACTTAAGCCATTATTGTAAGATCTTGTATGATCTTGTAAGTAAGCCATTCAACTTGTGCAGAGCCCGTCAAACTTTATATAAGTGTTGGTTGACATGTAGCAATTATTGTAAAATATGCGATACGTTTACAAGAGTGGTTTTCAATCTATTAATTTTGTCAATTAATTAACAAAAAATGGTTGGTCATTTATCTCTACCATTTGCATAAATGTTCCCCTTTTAAAAACAGAAGAAAAAAAAATACTTCCAAAAGACGTTATATGAAATACACCGTGTACAAATACATAAGCCTCCTGATGATCTGTGCACAGCTCACACCGCACATATTTCACTCAGACAAAATAACATTGTATTCTACCATACCAATCATTGCAACCTATTTCATAAGAATCACCTATACAATATGATTAGGAATAGGACTACTTGGCACTATCAAGCTAAAATGATATATACGGAAATATATACTTACTTATATATATAGGGTATAAACAATATTACTCATAACACATCCAACCACACTGTTGCCAATGCTTACTGCATGATTGTGCCTGCAGAAGAGGGGCTTAAAACCAGTAAACATCAACTAAACTAACCGCCGTAAATATTTTCCATTGATATAAAACATATAAAATATGTATTAAATGCTTTCATGTTGAATAGCGGTAAGTCCTTATAACCAATCAGCATGACCTTGCATGGCCATTGGCCACCATTACTCACCACCACTGTAGCTGCCAGCCTCACGTGAAGGTGTATTCCCGCAATTGCCCCATCCCTTCACATAAATACGAACAGGGACTGGAATACCGTGGTTTCAGGGAAATTAATTGGTGCTTCCAGCTAAGCTCTCCCTCCCAAAAAAAAATGGAGAAGCTTTACACCGGCACCAACGTTTTCTTTTTCATTTTTGACAAGCCTTTGAGCATTGGCCTTAATCAAAATAACACAGCCCTTGATCCAGCCTTACGTGTTGCATTACCATGGGCAAACATTTATGTTTTTTTGTGTTTCATAACGGATTGATAACTCTCTATTTATTGTCAGATAGCGGTAAGCGCTCATCATATTTCCTTTTGATGTGCTGCTTCAGGTACTGTTGCAGGGCTGGTAAAAAGTGCGATCTTGATACATAAAGTGGGCGCCAGAAAATACCCTTTCAAGTTTGCTCCGGGGCCGAAGAAGGTCATTCTGCACTACAAATTTTTACCTCTGGCTCTTGGACAGGTCGTAGGGGCCCCTGACTAGACCAGAAGAGCCCCACGGCGAGTCAGAAGGGCCCTAAACATGCCGAATGGGCCTCTAGCCAGCACAAAGGGGCCTCTCAGGTCACGGGGTCACATGGCCACTTTGTTTCGGCCAGATTTGGTCCGGCGCTTCCAAAACCGTTTTTACCAGCCCTGTCCTGTTTTTTTCTTCTTTTTTTCCAAGGGCCAGAAGAAGCGTATAGATCAAAATAACCAAAAGTCAATATTTTACCGAACTTTATCGTGATTTTCAACAATTAACTTAGATATAATGCAATGCAACACCAACCAGCTGCACTTCAACATACAAAATGAAAACGTTCTGGTATAAACAAAACCTGCTTCGACTTTTAACCGGCACCCCACTGGGCCACTGAAATTCCCTCGCCCTACTGGGGGGGGGGGTGTTTGAACACCCTCCTCTAACTCGGTTCTTTTGGCACGCATAAAAAAATGATTTAAACGTTTGAAAAAAAAAAAATTTCGAGGTTATTTCAAATTGCTTACTCAGGTCAAAATTCAGGTCACCGGAGGTCATCGAAGGTCAAATTTCCGAGTTTAAGGACTTTGCTCCAGAAACCCCAATATATGTTGGAGCTATGCTAGGTCAAAACAATCTGAAAAAGCAGTCGATAGCCATTACAATTTGCAACTTGCGTGTTTTCCTCACATTTGACCTTAGACCAATAGTTAAGACTCTAGAGATCATATTAAAAAGAAACAAAATGTTTTATGGTAATAACTTGTTATACAAATACAGATAACAAAACACCTATCTACGACATCGTGTTTGTCTCGTCAACGCACTTTTAAATAATTTATTTGATACTATGTTAGGTCAATTCAAAAATATGACCTCAGGTCAAGGTCTAGTAGTGACCCAAGTGGGTCATGTTGAATACTAGGAGACGTGTCTCGACGAGACAAACATATTCGTGCATGTTGCACTTCTCTATCTGCATTATGTCCAGAGTTATTGACGAAAATGTGTTGGTGACCTCGGATGACCTCAGATGACCCCGTGTGGGTCACTGAACAAAACCTGCACTCGGATTATACATAATATCCTATGATTACATTATCCAGAATAAATTGGACTGATACCATTGAAAAAGGAAGCATTTAAATATTTATACAGGATCTCTCATTTTTTTATAATTTGCCAATTTGAGGCATATCAAATTAACTAAGATATGTATAAATGATATCATTTGGTCGAGTTAAGCTGGACATTTTGTAATTTATCAATTTTTAAGGTGGTTTGTTTCATGCGCACAAGTTTTGGAGGATTTTCTCACAGGATGTCAAATTCGGTTTTGCTTGATTATACGGCAAAAAATCGTCGGGAAGTCGGGAAGGATGACCCGAGGATGAATATATTTGCTGGTGAATTTGGAGCTAGTGGGACGTGCAGAGGCCTAAACAAGTGCCCAAATTTATATAACCGATTGCAGACTTTCTCCCAAAAAACGAGTTTTGTAATCAGCTGTGCATGCCATGACTCAAAAGCCTTCTTGATTTTAGTTATGGCGTATTTTTTTGTTGTGTTGTGTAATACTGCGCGAAGTCAAACCCAATAAAAGCTGTGATTAGGGACATGGGATCCTCAAGGTCAAGATTAAAATAATTTTAACCTATCAAAGACTGTTCACAATGACACACATTTTACACAGAGGTACTTTATATTTCCTGAAAATAAGAAACTCGTGTCACCGTGTGCCATATTCCTGCCGTAATCAGCATGCTGGCCCCTCGCGCCCCGTGCTTTCGTTGCCGAGCCAGATTAACAGGTACGGACCCACAACGGCGGGTCCGATAAAAGTACAGTCTCACGGGCCTCCTATTGTAACACTGAGGAATTCTGTCCGGGAGTCATTGGGTGACCGAGGCTCTAAAAATGCCGGTTTCTATAACTGCCGATTAGGACGAAATTCCCATATGGAAGGACAATTAACTGGACCATCACGAAAGGCACTTTCTTCTTTCTCGCTCTGACTTCGGAAACCACGGTAAAAACAGAAAGTGCAGTAAGTCGGGGCGACTAAGTTGTGCGATTTGCCAGAACATGTTCTAAACGAAGGATGAAGCATTGAAGCATGAAGCATGGCAAGGCGTTAAAACTGTCAATGGGCCATGTATACTAGGGTGCATCAAAATACACTTTTCCATGATATCGATCTGTCTGGGTTCCAAAAGTGTTCGATTGGATATTATTAGATCGTAGTTGTAAAAATTAGAGCAGATCGGGCTATTGATTTACGGTCCACACAAGGCTGGAAGAAGAACTTCTAGACCAGCATTACGGGTGGTGGGCAACAAATTGCCCTACTGGCGGAATAATCACGATATATGAAAAGTTGAAAAGAGTGGAAATCTGAAACATCAGTACTTGAATCTTATATCATTTCACACATATTAAACAACTTTCAGGTACGGTCGCATCAGGCATTGACCCTGGATTCTTTTGTCTGGAGGCATGTCAACCGAGTTTCATGTACTGGCCCATCCCGTTTTCATTGATTTCACTGTAGTTTGGGGACTCCAACCGTTACTTAGGGACCAATATACTGTTGTCGTTGCTAAGTATACTTTGGCACCCCCGCCTTGTCCTGACGCACTGCAACATGGACAGAAAGTTGACGTCGACGCTCAGTTAATGTTCATTCAGCTGGAACAGATCTACCAGGTGATGGTCGGGGACTACGTCAACACAAGCAGCTTCTCGGTGTACCAGTGTATTACCAAAGAGCACTGACGGATGTGTGGCAACAATAATTGTCGCTCGGCTGACGTTTGAGTGACTATATAATGTGAAAGCTGGTCAACATGAGCCTTCGACACCACCGCCGCCAACACCGGTCATCTCACGGTAGCCTGCATGCCATTCAGCTCGCACGTGGTCGACCGCTGCTCTTGGCGGAGCCGGTAGCTCCGGTGTAATGTCCTCGGACTTTCACGACGGACCCGGTTCGATTCCCGGCCCGGTGCCGTTCCGGGGATATGCTCCTGGATCAAATCCCCTGGCCTCCGGTGGAGGGTGGTCCGATGGGGTTTCAAACCGCAGGGCCCTCCTGTGCCCCTCCCGGCCCCTCGCGATTAATGGACTTAGGCTTAATCGGAGGGAAAAAACGCTGCTCTTGTCCGGGTCCGGGCACACGAATTCACAGGTGCTCCTTCACTCAGCTGTTCAACGCTCGAAAGTGAGAGAGCTCCTCTCGCCAGAGGTGACCTGTTTCGTGAGTCTGCGAAGAAAACTGGGACGCTGTTGTCGCACGAGGAAGGCGGGCTCGCTATCCTGATACAATCCCGGACGACGCTGAGCGCGAGTTCCATGTTCCAAATGCGAGCTGACACGTATTCGTGCGACATAGAGCTGCTGCATCACAGCGAGGGCGGGACTTACCACGAGTTTCGAGCTGCTGCTTCTGCATAGTACTAGACACCCGGTGCCGCGCCCCGACTCCAAGCTCGCCTCCAAAGACCGGGGCTCTGCACAAGGCGAGGCGTGGATGGCCAAGCTATTTCGCACTCTTGAGCTGGCAATGGCTGGAGAACAACGGTGCCATCGCAGCTCTCCCTCAGGGCACCATACCTCGCGGCAATAGACGCCGAAAGTTTGGTTGTTTTGCAAACTTCATCGCACACGTCTACGCGATGTCGTGGCTGACGTGCAACAAGACTGTTGGTGCCGCTAGATGCCCTGACTCTCACCAGCACTGGCGTACGTATCATCAATGCATATCACTCGCAGCGACAGTCAGCAAGTGCTGGAGCGCACCTCTGATATATGGACGCAGCGAGATGCCTCCCCAATGGCACTCTCTCCAGCACAACGGTGCCAGGGACGAAGAGTTTGCGGCCCTGGCGGACGCCATCCTAGACTGCAAGCGGACATTTGGCCGGCGGGTTGCCTGCAGAAAAAAAAAAAAAAAAAAAAAAAAAAAAAAAAAAAAAAAAAAAAAAAAAACCAAGGCGCTTCGGCTTTGGCTGCCTAAGTTTCCAACGTCTCTCCAAACTTAACCAAGCCTGCGGAACCTCGCCAACTCAGACTGCTGATTCGGATATTACACCAGGTGCACATCGATCACACCGTTGCTCCCTCTGTCGCGGAGGACTGGGATCACTAAGCAGTTACGCTAAGCCATAGGCTAAGTGCTAAAAATCCGTAAATGTCCTGGAGAACATGTGCCTCTTAAAAGGCGGGAACCTGCCCCGCTGACGCCCATTGAGCGCTAGCCGCAGTGAGTAAAACTGGACAAAGTCGTTATTTTAACCCCAACTTCATCGTCTGTGTTGGACCTGTAAATATCATCGAATCCTCTCGAAACTTCACATAAATGCATTGCAACCACATTCGAACAAATTGCAGACCCAGACAGATCAAAATATTCACTTTGAAAAATCCCCTTGTAATTTGATGCACCCTAATGTATACCCTAATTCTTTCTCCTCTTTTTTAACTTCTTTCAAAATTGCTCTATCCGCGGTTAGAGAGAAAGTCAGTTTTTAGAACTCTGGGCACGTGTATAATGTCTTCTTATTTTTGCACGAGATATTTGCAACCACTGCAACCAGAAAAGGCTACTGGTTCCATCAAGACGGTACGACGGTCCACACCACGATGGCTGCAAGAAGCTGGCTGCAAGGACAAGTTCGGTGACCGAGTCATCAGTCCCCTCACTGCGCACCCTTGGCCTGACAAAAGCCCTGACCTCTCTCCGTTGGACTTATGGTTCTGTGACGTCTCCATGGCGGATCTACGCAAAATACCACCAGCATTTCCAAGAGATCTCAAGGCAACGGTGGAGGCCGTGTTGATTCAGTGGAAGAACAGGAAGTGAGTCGAGCTGCGCGTCACCCATGGCACTGGCGGGCGAAGGCCCGTGTTTACTTACTTCTTTAGGGGAGCACCCTTCGAGACACAGCTGGCCATACTGAGGAACTAGTTCACTGACAGTGAGTGAACACTGTAAGTCACTAACAATGAGCGTGCATGACCATGTGCATATTGCATAATACAGTTATTATGTGTGCAAAAAAACGTTTGATTATTGTTTACGATTTTTTCTCGTAAAATCAAGCAAAATATAATTTGACATCCTAAGAGAAAGTCCTCCAAAACTTGTTTGCATGCAGCAAACCACCTCATAAATATCGCTAAATAAAAAATGTCCATCTTATGTACTCGACCAGATGATACAAAATTTATATATTTTAATCCATTTGAAATGCCTTAAATAGGCAAATAAAAAAATGCTCTTCTTTTGGAAGACCCCGTACATTGACTTATAATGGAAGCTCACAAAATAAACCTGACCTCAGATCAACGATATAAAAAATCCGAGATGCACATTTTTTAGATAATGATGGTTTAATACAATCCTACAAATTTGATTTCGATTCCTTAGAAACTGTGATCATGGCACGACCACAAGCGTTTTGGGAGGTGGGGTCACTTGACCTAGCCTGATGACCTGACCTAATCTGACACGAAACTTGAACTTTCGCAAAATGTACGGTATGGATCAGTCATAAATTAAGCCAAGTTTGGCGGCGCTACGCGCTGCTGTTTTTTCTTCATCCTGAAAAAAATAAAACGAAGTGGGGTGTTCAAACACTCTAGGAGGCACGGGTTAACGCTGAATGTTGTATTGACAATTTGTCGGGAAACACCACATGAAGGCAATTTCGCATCTTACTTGAAGTGTCATTTTCACGCATTTGTCACATTCAAAGCTCGCCCACTTTGTGTCAGTCGTAACGGTGAAGGAAAAGGGCGACATGCCTTTTGAAGAAGATTTGCAGCGCTCAGCCACTATCTCTTGAATATGTTTTGAATGGTTAAAAAAATGTAACGCGTCCCAGCACTTGACAATTTTGGGTCTTTATCCCCTCAAAGTGAAAAGAACGATTATTTCGTGAAAAATAACAAAATCGAAATTTTAAAGTAATTAAAAATCAGAACATATGAGAGAGAACCAAATAAAATAAATATCCAAACAAAATTTCAAAGAAATATATTTTTTTGTAAACTGATTGTTTCCCAAGCAAACGTTTTTTTTTTTTTTTTTTTTGAACTGATACAGATATATAAATGCCATTGCTGTAATCAATAGACAAAACTGGTCTAGAAGCATGTATTTTTCATTCATATTAGTCAGTTTCCAGTTTTGACCTTAGATGACCTGACCTTGGCCTTTTATCGGGTCCAGTTGTGAAAATGACTGTTGCTATCGACTTGTACGTGTAAAATAACCCATAAGACATGTGTCACAAGACTTTCGTTGACCACCTCTTCGTAAACATTTTGTGACCTTGATTTGTGCATACAATTTCACTTTTACTTTTTGCAGGAGACGTATGACACCTTTTAGAGCTTTAGGTGCATTAATAGTCTCAATCAAAGGTTTTGAATTGAAGGTATGCACCATCAACCCAATTAACTCGATTTTTACATATGACCTGACCGTGACCTGACATTTGACCTAACTTGAACAATTTTTGGTATTCAATCGATTCGTTCCATTGAAATATTTCGATCGCCGCCTCGCGCGTCTCTCTGCGGTTATTTTTTTCGGAAGATACGAGAGGGGTTAAAATATACCTCCTACACCGCGCGTTCTGCTGGAGACCCCTACGCCGCGCGGAATAACACAGCCAGTGTAAAATGCGAGATGAAGTTGTCAGATTACCCTCCTCGCGCCCGCCCCACGGCAAAATACGCCAGATCCCAAATTGCTCTAGGCAATACCAAATTGCTAGAGGCTTGGCAAATCATTGAATTATATATTTGTTATTATTTCATCTATAACTTAATCAGGAACCGAACACGCCTGACACGTGCAACCCCACATAACTACTGGCTACTTTAAATTCAGCACATGACATAAGCGGTCAGAATAATGCAGCTGAGAAATTGAGAGGTACTAAGATTGAGAGCTAATAAGATTGATTATAACCAAAAAGGCTTAATTTATAACCCAAATCCATCTGAGACCTGACTAGCATGCGAAGTGTTCCGTCGTTTGACAGACTATCCATGGACCGCCTGGAGCCAATGTGATCGTCTATGACACGACAAGAGCTGGCTGACTGCATAGACCACAAAGAAGCGATACGGGCCATATCATGTCGTCTCCATTTAAATGTCCGTAAAATGCATTGAACTTTGGCATGATACCATGTAGCTGTCATGCTAGAAAGGCTACAATATCATTACAAAAGTGCAAATGTCCAGATATTCACCTTATTTGTCATTGCAAACTAATACATTAACACTTTGTTAACCCGCGCGGCGTAGGGGTCTCCAGCCGAACGCGCGGCGTAGGGGGGGGTAAATATTACCCCCCCTCTCATCTTCCGAACCAATGACCGCAGCGAGACGCACAAGGCGGCGATCAAAAGCTCTCAATGAAACGAATCGAATGCATACCCGAAATTTTTCAAATTAGGTCAAATGTCAGGTCACGGTCAG
>VOPJ01013469.1:0-14429 GCA_014673585.1 Semibalanus balanoides
ATTTTTTGACACAGACACGGGGCTCAACTGCATGGGTAGCTGAAACCCAGATGCGGCTATATCGCTTTGCCAACATATTGTTTATCTTCACCTTCATAAAACAAATTGACAAACATATAGGATTAGTGATGCAGCATGTCATATACGACGCTTGTATTGAATGACATAGCAACTAGAAAGCAAACCTCGACATTTTCCCCCGAAGAACCATGTCCTTTCTGACGTGCCTTGTCAGGTACCGTGCCCAATGCTGTGCCACTGTGACTAGAGCTGCAAAAGCCTAAAAGAAAGCCTTGAACCGCGCTGTGTGTTGTACTAGCGAGCTAAGTCGGGTTACCAGAGTTTGACCCAGTTAAACGTAGCGCATGCACGGCGTATTACATGCTCAATATGGTCGAGCATGGCATAGATCGGTAATATCAGCTGCTCGGCCGGCTCCGCCCAGCAGCGCGGTCAGCCGAGGCTATCTAAACCCAGGCCCTATACCGGGTCTGTGGCTGCTGAGTTTCGCAATAGCTGTGCATTGTATACTACGGACTACGTTTCGAGACTCTGTAAGTAACTCTGTTCACGCTCTGTCCACAGCCTAGCCGGGACGCGGAATGGCGCTCCAAACACACCAGCACCACCATCCCTACCAGCCCCACCACCAGCACCAGCAGCGGCACCAGCGGCCACGGCACCAGCGGCTCCGGCACCAGCTCCAACACCGGCGTCCACAAGGTCACCGAGATAGCGACCATCTTCCTGCGCGGCCATCCGGCGACGAGCTCGGCGCCGCGCCGCGACAAGAGCCTGGAGCGCGACGCGACGCTGGTGCGCTCCGAGAGCCATCTGGCGCGCTTCAACAGCGCGCGCGCCATGTTCGAGAACATGACCGAGAACATGAGCGAGCGCCCCGTGGAGCGCCGCCAGAGCGTCAAGGAGCGCTCGCGGCCCACGTCGCTGGGCGGCTCCGCGTCGCGCTCGGCGTCGGCCGCGTCTCGCCTCAGCTCGCGCTCGCCGTCGCCGCCGGCGGACGGTCGCCGGCTCAGTGAGGGCGGGTCGAGCCGCGGCCGAGGCGAGTCCGAGCCGCCGCCGAGCGCCTGTTTCCGGTCGCAGCTCGGCAGGGGCGGCTCCGGCCGCCAGCTAGGACCGGCGGAGAGGCTCGCCAACCGGGAGCGGGCCGCCAACGGGATCGGCCAGTCGCGCGGTCACGTGACCAACGGTGTGGTGAAGGATCGCACCCACGTGATCAACGGTTCGACCGAGACGAGCAGGCAAGTGACGAACGTTTCAAAGTTGAACGCCGAATCCGAATCCAGCGGGAAGACGTCAGACATCCCGACTAAACCCTCCTCCGGCACCAAAGACGGCTCAGCAGACGGTGTGACGGTGCGGAGTCACGTGACGCCAGCACTCGGCCGCCCTGTCAGCGTTCCGGCGACGATGGCTCGCGGGCTGGACGAGATCCCGACCCGCGGCCCCAGCTGCGCCGACGACCTCGGCTCGGCCTCCGCTGGCGAGCGACGCGCTCTCTCCAGCCGGGAGCTGGTCAACCGGCAGCGCAACTGGATCTCACACTTCACCGGCCGCCGCGGGGAGAGGGACGTCACATCACCAGAGCGGGAGTCGCAGAGGAGACTGTCCGAGCCGGGAGCCGCCGCCGTGGGGAGCGCCACCGCTGCGCCCGCAGGTAGGGCACTAGTCCGACAGCGCTATGGTACTGGTCTGGTCTGCAGGTACGGTACTGGTCTGGTCTGCTGGTACGGTACTGGTCTGGTCTGCTGGTACGGTACTGGTCTGGTCTACTGGTAACGTGTATCTTGGTCTGGTCTGCTGGTACGGTACTGGTCTGGTCTGCTGGTACGGTACTGGTCTGGTCTGCTGGTGCGGTACTGGTCTGGTCTGCTGGTACGGTACTGGTCTGGTCTGCTGGTACGGTACTGGTCTGGTCTGCATGGACGGTACCGATCTGGCACAGAAGGCTACAGGGACTACATAAGTGTTTGTGTGAGTGGGTAGCCGCAGGCCCGCAGTGGGTACAGGTCATGGTTTGGTGGATTCGGTCTCACAGGGTGCTGTTGTTGGGGCTTTAGTGACAGTCCGACAGCGGTCCGGAGCCGTGAGGTGCGCTCACCCTGTTCCGAGGTGTGACGACAATACCACAGTCTCACGGAACGCACTAGACAGTAGACGCTGGCCGTGGGTATGTGTGTAGTCAGTATTACGCTTGGAATAGTAGTTTAAATCACCCGCTGGCACGAGGGAAGTTAAAGCGGCAGACACTGTTCCTGTATTATCTCAGTCAGACCACAGACGCATAGAGGCTTCTGTTTTAAGATATTTTTATTTGCAATATGTTGCGCAAGTTATCGTGTCGTATGATACTATGTTAACAGTCCACCAAGAATGCAGTCCACCAAGCTCAGATTTCTGATGTTTTGGATAGTTGTATTGCGGTACAGCATACCAATCAGAGATGTAATGCGGGACAGTCTACCAGCCTAAATCGAACTGCGTCACATCATTTCAATACGGTTCGCTGATTAAGTACGACAAAGACGTACCGCTCCGCACACACGAAACGCCTTTTCGTACTTCGATGATAAATTGAAGACGTCAATTTTTTTCAGCATCGCTACAACACAAAATGAGTGCTATTTGATGGCGGTGATTTCAGTGTTGACTGGTCGTTTCAGTTCGCCGTTTATCCCCGTGTGTTCTGTTGCAGGTCGGAGTCATGTTCGTCCTGCGGAGAAGCCGTACGTCGACCACGGTCCCGCAGCAGCACAGCCGTCATCACCACCGCAGCAGTCGCGGCTGGACCTCGGCCAGAAGTCTGCAGCTGACGCGTCTCCACCAGCGCAGCCTGCGGCGGAGCCCAGCCTCGCGACAGAGATCCCCACAGCGCGGCAGACGCAGGACCCCGCTCCTGTGCAGTCCAGCCCTCCCTGGCTGGCCCAGAGACCGGCACACGAGCCGCCGCCGCCGCCTCCTCCGCCTATCGTACTCAGCCCGCAGACACCGCGCGCTGCCGAGACCGCCGCCGTGCTGACTCCAGACTCACCGGAGCCGAGCCTGGTCTCGCTGTCACCCGGGTCCGGGTGCGGCTCCGGGTCCGGCTCCGGGTCCGGATCGCTGCCTCGTGACTCGTTCGGCTCGGCCGACTCGCCGCCGGCCGGTCTGGTGAGCGAGGCGCGCCGCTGGCTCGAGCTCGGCCTGCAGGCGGACCAGATGCCGACTCCGCAGCTGTTTCCACCGGCGCCGGCGCGGCCCCCGAAGCCGGACAGCCTGCGCGCGCCGCCGGCGGAGACGTCCCCCACGCTGCCGCCGCCGGCGCCGGCCACCCCGCCGCCGCCGCCGCCGCCGGCTGTGTTCGAGTCCAGCTCGGCATCGGAGGAGTCCCTGGACCAGGTGCCGTCCAGGGATTCGGCGTCAGCGGCGCTGCTGGAGCTGGACAGGCTGGTGTCGGGCCCGGAGCGGGAGGACTCTCCGCCGCCTCCGCCCCCGCCTGGGCAGGACGGAACGGACGGGCTGTGGGGGTTTACACAGGAGGGCGCACCGGAAATGCATGAGGAGGGAATGACAGGCACGGACGCGGAGCATTTGCAGGTGAGATTGTCTGTTTGGTGTCGGTGATCATATCTTTGGTGACGTCATGTATGCTGAGATCGGCTATGTGATATCGATAATGATGTCATCGGTCTCGTCAGGCATTATAGGATAGGCTGTGTGACGTCAATGATGATTGTAGACTGGTGACGTCATAAAGTAATAGTATCGCCTTACTCATAGACGGTTTCGTTAAGAAGTCGGCTGTGTTATCGCCATTTGTTGACAGTTACTGTTATCACCTGTAATGACTTATATCAGTGTTCAATCGAACGTATATACTGGCTATTGTATCGACTCTGATTGAATGTATGGGCGCCACATAACTTTACAGTTGAGGCGCCCTTAAACCCAAATCATCATCATCATCATCTGATTGAATCGATTGGAATTGTTCAATCAAAATCCCTCGAATCAAAGAAGAACCGACTCACCACCATATTTGTGCATTCATGAATCATGAATCATGATTGAATCAAAACCTGCATGGAAACAAGGCTGATCGAATCAAACAGACTGCGCAATGCTATTTCATTGCTGAATCAAACTTGATTTAATCAAAACATGTTTTGATTCTTTGAATCGGAACTAATCATTTCTCAAAATGGTTATCCATGAATCAAATGGTGACTGAATCATTTGTATTCCAAAATGAATCGTGATTGAATTCCTTCCAAAAAGTTTAATCAATAACCAGTCTGCGTGAAACGTACAGTCCTATTTTCAGCTTTTTATGGATACAGAGTCGTACTGCAAGGTAGTTTAAAGGCTGCATTTACATGCTTACATCTGATGAGACATTCTTATCGGATACATGTGTCGTGTTTCAGTTTGACTCGGCTCCTGAGTCGTGGGAGGGACCTGAGTCGATGACTCTGGCGGAGGCAGATCAGTTTCTCAGTGCCCAGTAAGTTCGTCCTGTAACCGCTTACACTAACAAGCCTGATCTATCAACCCAGTGGCTGCAACAACTAAGCCGTTTAATGCCTATGCTTGTGCGTGCTGGTATTCGGAACGTTGTATTTTATTATTCGACATAAATGCGCTAGCTTTGCTTGCGACTCGATTGGAATGGCTCGATTATCTATGTGTGAATAATAATTTTGTTTGTAAATGAATGATAAGTATAAGTTAGTGTGTCTAAACGAAAAAGTACGCAATGCACATCGTTTGGTAGGAGGGTTTTCGGTGTAACTGAACGATAATTTGCTACTAACCCGGTAACCCCATTGTTCAGCCTTTCTCTCCCGCATTGATAAGCCGGGCGTATGTGTCGCATGTGGAATTTAACGTGATATAACCGTGCCGGAGCATAACAACAGGAGAATGGAACCCCTCGAATCGCATGTTGCTGTGCTAACCGTGTGATGAGACCGCTTCCTCTAACCCCTGAGGCTCCCAACGCCACTAATTTCACTAACCGCTCGCTATCTCATCTCTCCACAGAATCGCCGACAGGAGGGAACAGTAAGTTCTCTAGTTGGGTTTCTGACACGTTTTCGATGTTTGTCTCATTTGAAGTCTCATTGTTAAGTTTCATTAATTACAAAGGCAAACTTGTCCAGTGTCCATTGTATTGAACATGTTGTGTGGCATTCAGGGTGTCAATGTCATATGTTGTTGCTGCTGTTGTATGATTGATGTTCTCGCGTAAGAAAGCAATGACTCTTGACTCGCTAAGGGAAAAGCATGGTAGACATAAGGTTACTGCGATGGAATGGAATTAGTATCGTCATTCTCTCGGCTGTGCATTTTTTACATGATTCTCTTCACTCTTCCACAGGCCGAAGGAGCTTCTCTCCGATTTCGAAGCTCTCGAGGCGGAACGACTTCTAATTGCTAGACAATTAGAGGACAGTCAACAGTCCAGCGCCCAACCAGAGGCAGTTCCTGATGTCGATGACCAATCCCGGGAGAGGCTGCTGAATCCCGACCAATGGGAGGCCGAGCAGCATTCTCCCGCCGAATGCGACCAATCTCCGGCCGCTGACGTCATCCCGAACGGGATCCGTCAGGAGCGATTGGTCACCGAGGAGCTGATCCTGGATGTCATCTACGACGATGAGTCGCCAAGGGTCCTCTATTTCGAGGAGGTCAGTGAATGCTGGATTGGAAAGACGTGAGATGTTTATGGATCATTTTTATGATTCCGTGCATTATTATCATTTGCGGTTGTTGCGTTTACGTCAAGCATACGCTTATTTATCGTAATTAAAATTGTTAATTATCAACGTTTTTTATTTATTTTAACTACACTCTTATTATGAATCGCCACGGGGATAAAGTTAACCTTTTGAAAAGTGAGTGATGTTCTCAATGCCCGTGTTAACGTTATAATGTAACGTTTCGATGGCCGTTGTATAGTCTGTGGTTGAACCAGACGTGAGTAACAGAGTGACCGGTCGGTCGATCTCAGGTAATGATCAGGGACGGTGTGCACTTCCTCGAGGACGGACACTACTGGGAGGAGGGGCTGCCGCTCTCCGGCGAGGAGCCCGAGCCGGAGCTGGCGCCCACCAAGGTGTTCAAACCGCCGTCCAAGGTGTTCTTCAGCAGAGAGCCGGTCAGGGTGAGTTGTGGTCTACTGATGTCGATATCGCATGGAATGGATAATCACGTTTTCATATATTTTAGATGATGCAGTGTATAATCAATAATGCAAATACTCTCTCGGTGCTTCCATTTAAACCACGGTTCTTATTTCAGTCGGGTAGCTTGATCGTAAGTCCAACGCGGATCTTTGTATCCATATGGCTCTCTGGCTAGGCCCGTTATAGCATTCGTCGGTAGCGTCCTCTTTATCAGTAGTATGGTTAATGCATGGTGAATGTTATGCATCGTGGGAGGCAGCGTTTCTAATTCGGTGCGGCACCGTCTCCCCAGGTTTACAGCACGTTCACATCGACCGAATACGATCGGAGGAACGAGGACGTGGACCCGGTGGCAGCCTCTGCCGAGTACGAACTGGAAAAACGTCAGTACCGAGTACACCGTCTCAAAACTTAAATATAGTGTTATGTGTTCACGAAACAGTTCGTTACATTTGCTTTATTCATTCCATCACAGTTAATTCTCATTTTACTTAAATTTGTCAGAATGACTTATTGGGTGCCAATTTTAGCCTAGATCCTATGGACCTCAGCTTTATAAGGGTTCAGCGAAAATGCTCCTGAGTCTAATTGGCTCAGTTTGACCCAATGAAATGGAATATATCTGTTTCGTGAATCCACCAGCACCATTGTGAAATACGTCAAATAATCACGCACAACATTACCATTCGCTCCGCTCCAATCACCCCGACTCATCCAACATCTCCCCCGTCCCGCTCCCTGCAGGTGTGGAGAAGATGAACGTGTTCGAGGTGGAGTTCGACAAGGGTCCGGAGGGCCTGGGTCTGAGCATCATCGGTATGGGAGTTGGTGCCGACGCAGGGCTGGAGAAGCTCGGCATCTTCGTCAAGACCATCACTGAGGCCGGCGCCGCGCACAAGGACGGACGCATACAGGTGGGTGGTGGTGTCTTATTCAGGGGTTCTTCACTTGTCTGAAGAACAGTGCCGTGCCATTGTCTTGGGCTGGTTTGCTTTTCAGTGCCGTTAATTCGTCGAGAAGAATGGCATATAAGTTGTGCGTCATTTCAAGGGGTTTATATGCTACTAAATAACGGTATTTTGTTGGAAAGAATGGCACTCTCGAAACTCTTCTTACTGTAAGGTATCGTTCTCTAATCATCTGACTACACTGTCGGAACGCTTAAACTCAATCCCATCCCATCCACCCCAACCCTCATCTACCCATCCACCCAGCGTCTCCCGTGCCCTCTATGACCCCACCTGACCTGACACGGCTCTCCCTCTGACCTATGACTCCCTCTGACCTCTGTTCCCCGGCAGGTCAATGACCAGATAATCGAGGTGGACGGCAAGTCTCTGGTGGGCGTCACCCAAGCGTACGCCGCCTCTGTCCTGAGGAACGCCGCCGGGCACGTCAAGTTCATGATCGGACGCGAGAAGGACCCCGAGAACAGCGAGGTACGGACGCAGCTGCTGTGTCGCGCTGTCGTGGCGCTATATTGTGGTGGTGTTACATTGTGCTCATCATCGTCATCATCATGGCGTTACATTGTCGTGCCGTTACACTATTACGCTGTCTCGTAGACATACGTTCACAATGTTACGCTGGCACAGCGGTGCACTGTTACATCTCCACGCCGTGAAAACGTCACACTGGCACACTGTTTCACCGCTCAGACTAACACGGTCACAGTATACTACGATGTTTTGCTCGAGGCAATCTGCAGCGAATTGCAACAGCTGGATCTATCTCTGATAAATGGCTGTGTTGGAGAAGACCTCGTTGATGGTTGTGTGACCTTTGTAACACAGGTTGTTTAGCTGATCCACCAGCGATCTATGACCTATGACCTGCGGCAGGTGGCCCAGCTGACCCGCCAGTGACCTCTGACCTCTGACCTGCGGCAGGTGGCCCAGCTGACCCGCCAGTGACCTGTGACCTCTGACCTGCGGAAGGTGGCCCAGCTGACCCAACAGTGACCTCTGACCTCTGATCTGCCGCAGGTGGCCCAGCTGACCCAACAGTGACCTCTGACCTCTGATCTGCCGCAGGTGGCCCAGCTGACCCGCCAGTGACCTCTGACCTCTGACCTCTGATCTGCCGCAGGTGGCCCAGCTGATCCGTCAGTCTCTCCGCGCCGACAAGGACAGGGAGGAGCGTCACAAGGCGCTGCAGCGGGACTACGACCAGCAGCAGCGCCTTCTGGAGCAAATCACCCACGGACACCCGCCCTCGTACCAGGTAAACTGCTCGCCAGGTTAGTCGATCATACAGCACCTGACGTGAATCACGGCCACAGCCGCCCTCCTACCAGACGAAGCGAACTGCAGACGTTGGTTGTGACATTGTAATCATGTGTGAGAGCTATTGTCCTGTCCTTGGACTGGAAGCTCGATAAATATCACCTCGGTTTTCTGTGAAGGCTCCCAGGACTGCAGTCCTCGGTGCTATCGATACAGCTTCTGGGACTGATTGAATCGCACCGGCTTCGACATCAGTGTCGACATCACTAGTGAGACTGTTACAACTCGGTGAACTTTATCCGCTCTGCACCGCTCTTGGAAGGGTTACTTCAACGGACTTTTACGCATCCCGATCTTCTGACCAAACGCCTGCCGTGTCCCCAGGAGGCGACCAACCGCGAGACTGCGCTGGTGCCCGATACCGAGGTCACCGAGGTCGTCGAGGTCACTGAGGTCACGGCGATTACCGAGGTGACGCTAGAACCGCATCGCTCTCCGTGCGAGGCGGCGGAACCCAACCATGTCGAGCTGGAGCTTCAGGCGAAACTGCAGCAGGTGAGCTGACGGCACAACTGCTAAGGAGTGCTGTTTGAGACAGCGTATAACGTTCGGCAAGCATGTGACTAATTACGAGCGAGCGCGAAGCGCTCGCTCTTCCTTCCGTGGTGTAAGGGAACAAATCTGAATATGAGCGGCCCGACCCGATCCGACCCGGCCTGGTCCGGCCTGGTCCAACCTGACCCGACCTGGCCCGACCTTGCCCGACCTTGCCCGACCTTGCCCGACCTTGCCCGGCTTGACCCGGCCCGTGGCGACGCTTTTGAGAAGCTGATATATCTGCAACTGCACGTCCGATTGACACGTGGTCTTTGCCTCATCCAACCTACCCTGTTTGAAGACCAGTGCCGACTCACGTGGGTGACTACCACTGCCCGTGGCGCGTGCCGCGTGAGGGGTGTCGAAAGGTGTTTTCTGGCAAAAACACCGCAATGACGGGATATTTTGTGAAAATTTAGTGTGTGGTTAGGGACCTCTCAGTCGCCATTTTCCTACAAGTCGGGTGGAATGTCTCTCAGCCAGTCTGCTCGTGCGCATTCTTTTTTGTATCTCAGAAACTACTTACCCGATGGAGTTAAAATTAACCATGCATTTACCTCGTGCTCGCTCGTTCATCGCTAACTACGACGCCTTACTTGTATAATACTTGCATTGCATGTCGATCTTTTGGCGTTCTCTTGTACACAATTATCATCACAGAAATCCACTCAGGCCCAAACTGTTATCGTCATTAAAGATGAAAGCCGGTTTGTGAAACTGTGTTCTGTTTTCAGGCACTCGATAAACAACATTATTACGAAGTAGAGATTGCTAAGCTGAAAATTCGGGTAAGTATCCAAACATGTACAACATTGTGTGATTAACTGCATTCCATGGAGTGTCATGTTTTAATTTGTCCTTTTTTTATTTCACATACTTGGCCCTTAACCGGCTGCTGGCGTGTTTTCTGGTTGATTCAATCTATAACGGCCTTTATATCAGCATAATTTCCTGGCAATCCGATGAACGATGTCGTGTACGTCACTATACTATGTTTTCTGTGTATTCTTTTGACATGCATTTAGTGAACATCCTATCACTAAATTGTCTTCCTTGACTTGAGCTATCCTAATCTGACTCGACCTGAATTGACCTGACCTGACCTAACCTAAACTGACCTGTCTTCAGCTTATCTGGCCTGACCTGATCTTATCTGACTTAGCTTGACTTGACCTGATCTGATCTGCCGTACCCCGCCATGACCTGACCTAACCAGCTCTGACCTGACCTGACCTGACCTGACCTGACCTGACCTAACCAGCTCTGACCTGACCTGACCAGCTCTGACCTGACTTGACCTGACCTGACCAGCTCTGACCTGACCTGACCTGACCTAACCAGCTCTGACCTGACCTGACCTAACCAGCTCTGACCTGACCTGACCTAATCAGCTCTGACCTGACCCGTCTCCCCACAGATCGGTGAGCTGGAGTCCTCCCTCTCCAGCTCTCAGGAGGACCGGCGCCAGCTGAGCGAGGCTCTCGAGCGGCTCGCTCCGTACGAGCAGAGCCTCGAGGCCGCCCGACTCGAGGCGGCCAACCACCACAACTCCCTGATCGCGCAGCGGCAGGCCACCGAGCAGCTGGAGCGCAAGTACCAGACTGCCAAGCGGCTGATCGGCGAGCTGCAGCGGCGCGAGGCGGGTCTTCTGCAGCGTGAGGAGCGCCAGGCCGGCCGAGAGCGCGACTACGAGCAGGCCGTGCAGCAGCTGCACGAGCGGCTGCAGCTGCTGGAGCGGCAGCTGGCCGACACGCAGCGGGACGCTGGTCTGCCGGTGCAGCTGCCGGCGCCGCTGGGCCGCTGGCCGCCGCCGGTGCGCCGTCTCTCGCCGCCCAGCGCGCCACTGGAGAGGCTGGACACGTCCGAGCTGTCGGATGGCGAGGCGGGCCCGCCGCTGCCGCCGCCGCCGGCCGGGCACAGACAGAGACGGCCAGACACCAGGGTCAGTGGTCTGCTCTAATCTCCTCCTGTCTGGGGTGTTACAAAATACTCGTGTTTTACGTAGTACACCTAAATAATATGCTGAACTACTGGAGAAGCCTGTGCAGCCCTTGACGTGTCGTATATGGTTGCATGCGACTAACGTCATTAGAACACTTGTTTAAGTTAGTACGCCACGAATATTGTACGGGTTTGCTCGAACATCCCTTCACTACAGACATTCCCGAAATGTGTTTGTGTTGTGTGACTCGTCCTTTGCGGCTCTCCTGTCGTCTGTGCGGCTCTGTCCGGCCTGTGCGGCTTCTGTCCGGCATGTGCGGCTCCTGTCCGGCCTGTGTGGCTCCTGTCCGGCCTGTGCAGCTCCTGTGCAGCTCCTGTCCGGCCGTGCGGCTCCTGTCGGTCCTATGCGGCTCATGCCGGCTAATGTGCGGCCCTGTCCGGCCCTGTGCGGCTCGTGTTCCGGCTGTGTGGCTTCTGTACGGCCCTGTCCGGCCTGTGCGGCTCATGTCCGGCCTGTGCGGCTCATGTCCGGCCTGTGCGGCTCCTGTCCGGTCTGTGCGGCTCATGTCCGGCCTGTGCGGCTCCTGTCCGGCCTATATGGCTCCTGTCCGACCTGTGCGGCTCCTGTCCGGCCTATACGGCCACTGTCCGGCCTGTGCGGTCCCTGTCCGGTCTGTACGGCTCCTGTCCGGCCTATACGGCCCCTGTCCGGTCTGTACGGCTCCTGTCCGGCCTGTGTGGCTCCTGTCCGGCCTGTGTGGCTCCTGTCCGGCCTGTGCGGCTCCTGTACGGCCTGACCGGCTCCTGTCCCGGCCTGACCGGCTCCTGTCCGTTCCCTGTGCGGCTCCTGTCGGGCGAGCCGGGGCCCGTGCGGCTCATGTTCCGCCTGTGCCGGGCCTCCTGTCCGGTCTATATCGGCTCTGTCCCGCCTGTCCGGCCTGTGCGGCCCCTGTCCGGCTGTGCGGCTCTGTCTCGCCTGTACGGCTCCTGTCCGCCTGTGCGCATTTCCTGTCCGCCTTGTGCGGCTCCTGTCCGGCTGTGCGGCTGTCTGTCCGGTCTGTAGCGGCTTCGTCCGGCCTGTACGGCTTCCTGTCGGCCTGTGGCGGGCTCCTGTGCGGCTCCTGTCCGGTCTGTTGCGGCTCCTGTCCGGTCTGTGCGGCCTGTCCGGTCTGTGTGGCTTTCTGTCCGGGCCTGTGCGGCTCCTTCCGGCCTTGTGGCTCCTTCGCGGCGCTTGTGGCTCCTGTCCGGCCTGTGCGGCCTGTGCAGCTCCTGTCCGGCCTGTGCAGCTCCTGTACGGCCCCTGTCCGGCCTGTGCGGCTCCGGCTGTCCGGCCTGTGCGGCTGTCCGGCTGTCCGGCCTATACCGGCCACTGTCTGGCCTGTGCGGCCCCTGTCCGGCTGTGCGGCTGTCCGGCTGTCCGGCTGTCCGGCTGTCCGGCTGTCCGGCTGTCCGGCTGTCCGGCTCTGGTCCGGCCTATACGGCAACTGGTCCGGCTGTGCGGCCCTGTCCGGCTGTACGGCTTCTGTCCGGCCTGTGAGGCTCCTGTCGGTCTGTCGGCCTCCTGTCCCGGCCTGTCCGGCCTGTGCGGCTGTTGCGGCCTGTGGCGGCTCTGTCGCGATCTGTGCGGCTCCTGTCCGGCCTGTCCGGCTCCTGTCCGGCCTGTGCGGCTCCTGTCCGGCCTATGCGGCTCCTGTCCGGCCTGTGCGGCTCCTGTACGGCCTGTGTGGCTCCTGTCCGGCCTGTACGGCTCCTGTCCGGCTCCTGTCCGGCCTGTGCGGCTCCTGTCCGGCTTTTGCGGCTCCTGTCCGGCCTGTGCGGCTCCTGTCCGGCCTGTGCGGCTCCTGTCCGGCCTGTCCGGCCTGTGCGGCTCCTGTCCGATCTGTGCGGCTCCTGTCCGGTCTGTGCGGCTCCTGTCCGGTCTGTGTGGCTTCTGTCCGGCCTGTACGGCCTGTCCGGCTCCTGTCCGGCTCCTGTCCGATCTGTGGGGACCTCGTGTGGTCCGTTCCGCCCTGTGCAGTGTTAACGGCCTCTGCCGTCTCTCTGGCAGCTGAAGGAGGAGCTGGACAGAGCCGTGCCCCCGCACGAGCTGCTCGACACATCGGCTAACCGGAGTCGAGCCGAGCTGGCCAGCAAAGGAGGCCTCTCACAGCGCCACCCACCACACATCAAACGCAACACAAGCAACAGCAGCAGCGGCAGCATGGTCAGTTCAATGAGTTATCGGCGATCATTGGATCAGTGGACTATAATCAGCGCAGTGAGTTGCATTAGCCAGGTGTTGGGCTGTGTTGATGAAGTTTTTGGTGTCGGTGAGGTACGTTTTGTGGTTGATGACAGGATAGGTACTGATCTATACCTTCCTGTGACCTCAGGAGCAGAGCTTCAACGAGGCCGGCCAGGGTGTGGAGTACCCCGACATCCTGGTGAACGCCACCCCCAGAAACTCAGGCCGTCACCACCATCACCAGCAGCAGCAGCAGCAGCAGATGGCGGCCAGCAGACGCGACTCTGGCCTCCAGCCGCTCGGCATCCCGATCCCGGCCTCTGCCAACCAGCAGTCCCCTCCGCGGCCGGCCGGACGGGCGCCGATGCCAGCGCCGCCACACGGCGGGCCGGCGCAGTTGGACTCACTGAGCCCGCCACGAGGTGGCGGCCGGCCGGAGATACCGTACCGAGAGCCGCCGGCGCCGCAGCCGAGTCCGCGCACCTCCGGACCGCTGGCGCCCCCTGGTGGACTCAGGTGAGAGCCGACCCCGCCCACTCACTGGCTGACGCCGGGAAAAGGTCACAGGGTGTGGACGCCAGTCTAGGAGACGTGGTCATGGTGCATACAGCAGGCTGAACGACGACGAGCCAAACGCAGCTCAACGCGCTGTAAGGCGTGGTTCTATCGTCTGCCACGGCCTGGGTTCGTTCATGCCATGGCTTAAGTTAACTTTCGCTTATTAAATCGTTGAACAGGTGAGTTATTTCTCATTGTCTAGTCAAGACAAGTGCAGCAGGTCAGTCTAGACCGAATTTAGCCGTTATCCTGCGCATCATTATATGTCCACTTCCCCTCTCCGGTTCGCCGTAAACTTCAGCGAGCCTGAGCTTATCCTGGCCACCGTCTGACCTAATCACCTGCCGCCCCCCCCCCCTTCCCCCCAGGGAGGATGTCTCGCCAGAGGGCCAGCTGGGCAGCCCCACCTCCGTTGACCCCAAGCTTCAGATGCCGCGCGGTCTGATCGACGAACTGAGGAACGTCGTGCACGACTCGCGTACCTCCGGACAGTACTCTCCGAGCAAACCAGGTCAGTGTCATCCTGCTCTACACACGATCTATGTAAGTCAGATTAACATTCCCACTGACGAGGGCCGTAATAGCCATGAGCTCATCATGGATGGTCTTAATATATGTCTGCGTCTGAGTCTGCGTCTGCGTCTGTGTCTGTGTCTGTGTCTGTGTCTGTGTCTGTGTCTGTGTCTGTGTCTGTGTCTG
>VOPJ01013470.1:0-14431 GCA_014673585.1 Semibalanus balanoides
CGTGCCGCCGCCGGTGACCGGCCTGAGCCGCTCCGAGCCTGCCGACGTCCATCAACTCCGGGAGGGTCACTGGTCTGGTTCGGCCCAGTACCTGCACAGGATCGGCCGGAACCCTTCCAATCACTGCCTCCAGTGCAGCTCGCTGGACTGCCTGGAATGCCTGGACTGGACTGCCTGGACTGCCTGGACAGAATGGCTGGTGCACCATCTGCCGGGAAGAGGCTGACATCCCCGAGCACATTCTGCGGAGGTGCCCCGCGCTGATGAGGACCCGGCTACGTCTCCTGGGCACGATATCACCTGATCGTGACCAGCTGCGGAGCGACAGCGTGGTGGCGGCCCTGGCGGCCGCTGCCAGAACCCTCAAGAGCCGTTCGGCTACGTTTGGCTCCTAGTCGACGGAGGGAAAGACAACAACAAGTCCGGTGGTCGGCATTGTCCCGCAAAAATGCGATACTAAACGCATAATAAGTTGGTAAATCATTATTCGTAAATCAATCACTTCTAATTACCATTCTAAGTTAATTTTGACCTTGGGTCAGGTCAAGGTCATCCGAGGTCACGTGGTAAAATTGACGATTACGGTCTTTAGGAGTTGTAACACATGTTTATGGGTTATTTAATAGATTTGAGCGCAAAAAAGGACCTTAGAACATGTTTTTTCCATACAAATTGAAGAAAAAGCAAAAAACGGAAATGCAGTTTTCACTTATTGTTATACAGTAAAGTTGGTCTAATTTTGTCTTTAAAAGGTTGTCACTCATACATTTGTGAAGATATTGACTTTGAACTTGCTACACACATTATTGGGATCATTTCAACAATATATTTTTTTCTGAAAATTCGACGTTCTTTTGAATTTGTCAAAAAAATGTTGTTGGATTTCTTTTAAAAAAAAAATCTGAGATAGCAGTTTGATAGCCCAATCGATTACTTGTCGTTTGATGTATGCAAATTGAGTTTATCGTCAAAACTGTACGTTTGACAGCGTTTCCCGCAAAACCTCATTTTTCAACAAAAACGCGGAACATGACGTCACTCTGACGTCATTTCCGGTTGACCTATTATAGCCTCGTCTTTTTCCATCGGACAGAATGTTTCAAATTGATCTAGGACAAGGTACTGAAAGTTGGTGACGATACCGATGTTGGTTTAGGAGATATTGCAGAATAACGGGAGAGGGGCTATAAATAGCCCGCCTCCCCCCTCAGTAACTCGCAGGTTAACTTTGGAGCACGTAGCATCACTGGACTGGCCCGACGGGAGCATATCACTCCTGCCCTGGAGGCTCTGGGATGGGAGAGATTCGATGTCATGTTGAAGGAGCGTGATGTGGCCATGCTCCGTAAACTGATCTCGCCTGACGCGCCGCCGGCGCTGGCTCATCTCGTCCAGCGTCGCTCGAACGTAACTGTAAGGAAAACTCGTAGCACCTGTGGAGATCAGCTAGAGCTGCCGAAAACTAAAACCGAACACGCCAGACGCAGTTTTCCGTAAAGGGCTGTGTCCACATAGAACAGCAGATACCGCGCAAAGGCTGATAGAAGTTGAATGTGACTGCCTGTGATGATGTTTTTGCCTTACAAGTGTCTGTTCTTGTATTTTAATCGCTTTTATTGTATACCTTTAACCCTATTAGTGGCAGGCTCCCGGCTACCCCTATTAGTGGCGGGGGGGGGCATATTCGCCCCCCCCCCGGAGATCTCGAGATCTACCCGTCCGATTTTCAAAAATCAAACGGGGTCATTCACCTTAAACATGATCTACATTTCTAAAAAAAAACGGAATGTTATTAATCTTAATACAGGGGGGCAACGGGGGCCAAAAGGTACACCAAATTAGAGGTATTTTTGATCCAACACACGCTGCCAATGTTTATTCAACCGATTTAATTCAATCACAGTGATCGATAGACATTGAGGTAGGAAATTGATATGTGATGACGATTGTTAAACAATTCAAAAATCATAGGCGTGTGCTAGGTCACTAAATTGGGGGGCAAAAAGTTAAAAGCGTAAATCAAACGTTTTTTAATGGCTTTTTTCTGAGTAAATGCAATAGTTTGTTATTTTACATAATACACAAATAGTTTATTAAGCATAATTTTGTACTATAGGCGGTGCCACGGCTAACGAAAAAGGGAGGCCCAAATATACAAAATATGATCAGCAGTCACGCATTCCTACCACGGAATATAAATAAGTTACTGGGTCATAGATAGTTCATTTTGAATGCTGAAAATCATCCAATAGGCGTATCCAGGCATCCATTTGGGAGGTGCAAAACCTTTTGATAAAAAATAAAATCACAGCTAACTATAATACTTTAACTAGTCAACAATTACTAAGTTTGCTTGCAATTTCCAATTCACATAAGTTACCCGCTTTTTACCCTACCTGGGCTGCGCCTACTTCTCTTCAAATGTTTCAAACAAGGACCCCTGATGCTTTTTTTCCATCGGAAAACTGCAAGTAATGTTATGTCGTTCGAGGCCCACGCATATAGTTTGCCGTTGAAATATTACTGACCCCTTTTGTCGATTCCTGAAAGCGCGCCTTCTGCAATAAATGTAATTAAAATTTCCCTCTCCCTGGACTCATATGTCCAGTCATCATTCTAAAGCTATCTGTTTATTGCACTGGGGGGGTAGTCGCTGGTATATCGTTATCACCTATGCAGTTTAACCCTTTTCCGGTCCTGGTTGCCTGGGACACGCCCTTGAAAACTCAAGACGTAAATCAAATTATGGCCAAAATTGGAAGGAGAAACTATCTCCAGCATCTTCAATAGCTATAATTCGCAATTTATATTGCTTGATTGACTTTCAGCTAGGCGTTTCATCATTTTCTTTTTTTTTTTTTGTTTTCTGGTTTTTTTTTTTTTTTTTTTTTTTTTTTTTAGAAATCCCCTTTTCAAGTACCTGAAACCGCCTCTGCCGTAAAAAATACAATATCAATGAAACATCACACCAATTTTGAACTTATTGAATCACCGTAAGCTATGCAACTTCTTTCATACTTGAGGCAGTTAGGAAGAATCATGAAGACCGCCATTTCCGTACTTATCGCCATTGGTCGCCGAAAAATCCTCCCAAAACCTGGGCCCTGGACCGCCTCTGTTCAAGTCAGAAACTCTTAATTTGACACCTAGATTGTGAAATCAATTTTAGGAAAAGTCCGAAAGTTTCATAAGCCTACTCGTAGCCGTTTCGGAGATATCTAAGAACAAAACATAAGGGGTGGGCAATATTTGCCCTCCCCTGCCACTAATAGGGTTAATGATAGCCCTTTGCATGTTTTTATTTAGTTCGGTATTTTACTGCCTGTATATGACGAGAGGGCTGAAAATCCATCTTTATGGAGGCCTACACCTGAACTGAACTGAACTGAGCCGATGACCTGAGATGATGTTTTTTGCCTCTGGCAGTTTCTAGAACATTGTGTGACATTGGTTTCAACTTGACATCAATATTACCCTCAACCGAGGTCACTGATCTCTAACCTGAGATTACCTTCTTGGATTCTGGTTGTTCGTTCCTAGGATATATTTTATGCTGATTTTAAAGTTGGCATCCATTTGGCAAAATTGTATATTTGTAACGATTCTAGCTTGATGATAATTCAACTTTTTACACCTGCACGATTTGGATTACATCCGGGTCATTGACGTGGCCTCAGACAAAGGTCACCTAATGACCCAGAACCTTAACACGCGCACTGGAGAGGGGTATGCCACTAACACGCACTGGAGGGGGGCACTTTAGTGCCCCCCTCCAGCGCAAAAAAGTAGCGCAAAAACGGCGGCGCGCAGCGCCGCCAAATTTTGTACACCTGTTTGGGCATCAATTACACACACTTTGGAACAGTTTTGACTTGAGGTCACTCTCAAGGTCAGGTTCACAAGTCCTTCAAGTGAGCTCAACCTTCAAAAATGTTTGCGTTCGTGCCAAAAGCCACAAAGTCCCTTTTTCGAAAGTTTTGAAAACCTTTTAAAGGATTTCATAAGAATATCAGTACCCTACAATTTCGTTTATCTCGGATTTTTCGTATCGGTGACCAAAAGGTCAGGGTCCAATTTCCTGACCCTCCCATTATAAGTGAATGGGACAAATAACACAAATGCTTCCCTTTTCAGAAAATATGCATTGGATCAGGCTAATTCTTTCAAAGAATATGTTATTTAGCTCATTCTAATGATCAAGGTGCGATTGTTCGCTTAGTGGAAATTTCTACACAGTCATCTTGAGGTCATCTGAGGTCCATCATCAATGATTTGCTAATAACTCCTATAGAAAAGAAAGATAGAGACGATTAGTTGACACCAAATGTGTTCGTTCTCGTCTAGCCGCGTTGCCCAATATTGCACATGACCTACCCTGGTCGTCACCAAAATGACCTTGACCTGAGGTCAACATTTTAAGTTGCCTTACACGGTCACCGTAATATATGTTCAAAGCGCATCAATGAGAAAACACGATGGCGTCAATGTTTTCCCTATCTTTCTTAGGTGACATGCTATTCACGAAAAACTGTTTTCATAAAAACAGTATTTTTGACCTTTCATGACCTCTGGAGCCTAAACTATTGATCTGAGCTCAACTTTGAGGACATAGGTGCGATTGCAAATTGCAATAGCTATCGATTGTCTCTCTAATCATTTGCTCCTAGCTATCATAGTTTCCGAGATAATCGGGGGTTTCTTGAAAAGAGTCATAAAAGAGTCCTAAAACCGGAAAATCTGACCTTTGGTGACCACTGGTGACCTCAATTGTGACCTGATCCAAGAAAAGACTGAAATACTTTCGATATAAATTGCCTAGAGCTATCTAATGCCGTTTTCCGCTTGTCGCTACGTTGCGTAGTTTTGGAGATCTTCACGGGGGCGGAAATCACCCCCTGCAAGTTCTGTGTTCGGCGGCGAACCCCGCTGCAGTGCGCGGGTTAAACGGTAAAACGAGGTCATGAAGGTCAAATTCGGGCCAAATGTCACCTTTTTGGATTTGGACCTCTGTAACGTCAACTTGAATGTGACCCTGAAGTTCTGTTTGGGGATGAACATCGACACTGGCTACCAAATGGCGTTTGAATCGTCCCGATCTGACTGTTTATTCCCAAGATATCGCTTCGCCGACCTCGATTCTGGCAGCCATTTTGGAATTCAAATCCATATAACTCAAAAATTTACCTATCCGATTTCGATTTGTTTACATCAAACGATCCGCTATGGTGTTGCCAAAAATGTCGCACAAACACTACTGCCCTGCGCCGCTTCGTTTTTAAGATATTTTCAAAAAAACATGTGGGGGCAAAAATGTGCCCCCCCCTCTAGTGCGCGTGTTAAGCTCGGGTACCAACAGCTTCATCTCGTCTCAAACAACGCGCTTGTATTTGTAATCGAAGCTCTAGCTTAATTAGGAAAAAACGCCAGGGGTTCGTACCCTCCCCTGGGGGTAGTACCAGCCCCTTACCCCTGCACGGTCACGAAGGTATCGGACCCTGTAAGCGCGAGGGTTAAAATTGGGTGTCAACGGCTTCCACTCATCACAAGCAACACGCTCGTTTCTTAATTTAAATTGTAGCTCAGTTAGGGGTGAAACACTAGGGAGTCGTACCTCCCTCCTCCAGCACGGTCATGTAGGTATCTGATCCTGCACTGGCGAGGGTTAAATGTTGTATCATTTAGGTGCTGTAAAAGAACCGTGGTTTAGGTTAACGTCAATGCAGTTGGCAAGCTAGCTCAGTTGATTAGGACGCCGCGCTTGTGACATAAATGGCATGAGTTGGAGCCCAACACTGGCCTGATTCTTGCAGCAGTACGTTCGACTGGCGCCGACAGACTCGAGCATCATCTGCCTTTGAGATATTAACATAGGTAGCTACCTGTTTGTGCTGTGTGTGGAACGTTGAAGTGAAGAAGCCCAGCGTGATGATTCCACCGACGATGGCGACGGCTTGCCACACCGTGATCTCCAACAAGCTGGTACAAAACCGATGGACCGCACTGCAACGCACGGAGAATACATTGGCGAATTCAGCAGATACATCCATACGTGCACACACTAACTAGGACAGCATTGGAAATCTCGAGTATGGATGACAAGCCGCAAACGCAGTCGAAACACACCGGCTTCATCATCCACCTCTCAATCGTCACGGATGTATGAGCGGCCTTCCCATCGTATAATTGCCGTTAATATTAAAGTTAGCGGACAGTGTCGGTTAGCCATCTGTTATGGGAGTCGGTGGCTGGTCCAGTCAGCTGGAACAGTGCTGGCGGGGTGCTGAGCAGCGGTCCACCTCATTATATACCGTGTTCAGTGATTGTCATGGATCGGGTGCACCCATCGGAGCCCACTCAATTATTCTGATTGGCTGGGTTGGGTGTGAATTTTTAGTCTTTTCATGGTGCTGGGCGGACTTGGGTAAAACCATTTTTGTGCTATGTCGCTAAACGTTTTTTTTTTACTCGGCAACCAGATGTTTAATCACGTAAATATGTTTATAAATTATATTGGACACTTAAACGAGAAATTTTTGGAATTATATCAGAAAAAGAAATCATTGTAAGTAAAAGTAATGAAAGATTAAACTATTCAAAAATCATGTCCGAACCGAAGTCTGATCCAATATGACAATGTTGACCGAAAAGTGTTCGATGTGTCTAAATCCACAGCACTACACAGGTGCTTGATATTATTTATAATTTACAGTACGCAAGTTAATATGCTAAGATAATTATTGCAAATTTTGTGAAAATAATTAATGTTTCATCTGAATGGGCTGGACTGGGCAATGGGCATGAACCTCAATATTATTAATTTGACTGGGTCTTGTCTGGGCCTGGGCTTGGTGCTCATGGGCCTGGTCTGGGCGGTGTGTTAGGGGACCCATGCCAATATATGGTGTATAGGCGGCGGACGTCCCCGCGGTCGGTGGGAGCATTGCTGGCGGGGTGATGAGCCACGGTACGAGTCTTTATTCTGATCCGTACAGCGGTGGGCGTCTCCGCGCGACCCGGCCAGTCAGCGGGTACAGTGCTACGGTGGGGTGCTGGGCCACGTCCGACTCAGGATCTGCCGTGCAAGTGGCGGTCAAGGGAGTCCCTGCGGCAGGGGCGCAGCCAAGAGCCAAGGGGGTGCGGACAGAGGGGGCATATGCCCCCCATTAGGCAGACTTTCACAGTAAAAATATCAGAGACGTCCCTGTTAGCTATTTAGGGGTCTTGCAAAATATAGTGGTATAAATACGGGGATATTTTTCGCGCAATTTTTATAGGGTGAGGGGCTTTGCCGAGGGGGAACCTGGGAATACAGTGTCCTCCTCCCCTTGCCGAAGGTCTGGCTGCGCCTCTGCCCTGCGGTTAGCCGGCGGGGACGGGTTTATGGACCTCTAACTCTGTTTTACGGACGGCTCACGTGGTGATAATCGTTCCGTTGTGCACTAACTTCCCACTTTCATGAATTCTATTAGATTGCCAGACACATGTTTTCATTCTTTAATATACACAGTGAAATGGACGTGTTGCCACAAGCAAAAAATGGCTGATATTTTTATGAAATGAGTAGTTTAAAACTAGCAGATTAAAAAAAATGCATGCATCTTTTTATCTACAAGCCAAAAATATTTCAAATACAGTAATAATGTCCCGAAAGTCACGTGACCAAATACCACTCTAATTGGTCATGATGACACAAGTTGTATCGGGCTGCAGCTGGCCACGGGCCGGCCGTACGCGGCAAGTGGGTGGCGGACGATTGGATCCCGTCAGGGGCGTAGCCAGGATGGGGTGCAGGGGCCCGTGCTCTCCTCTCTGGGCCCAATGGGCGGGAGGGTCTTGATCCCTCGGCCCAACGGAAGCAACGTAAACGGCCGGACGGCTTACAGGAGTTATACGGGTTGCCATGCTGAAAGGTAATGCACCCTTTTGCAGTTGCATGCGCTTTAAACACGTTTAAAGGGACACTGCCACCTTAACATTATACTTGAGTTGAGATAGCCATTTTCCGTGCAAGGCATTTAAAATATGTATAGTATAAGTTAAAACAACCACCGAGGTCGAATCACGAAGAAATTTGAGTTTGTTTTTGACATCTGTAAAATCCCCACTCCCAAGTGTATTTGAACCGATGACCGATGACCGACGATGACCCTGATCCGATGACGTCGTCACTCTTTACTAAATGTTGATGATAGTCGACTTGTTTTACATTTGGCCATACATTAGCCATATAATAGTCATACATATGGCAGCGTTAAGGTTTTCTTTATTATCTAAAATTCCTTCATATGACGTCATCAGCCAAAATATTAAAACAAAACTTTTTTTTATGAAATTGAGGACTGTTTGTGAGAAACAAATGTCGTAATCGTGTTCAGCAGCAATTACTGCATATTTGGCACCACAAGCGGCGTACATTTGATAAATGTTGTGAAGGTGTCACTGTCTCTTTAACCCGCGCGGCCTAGAGGGGGGGGGGATAGATATTAACCCCCCCCCTTCCTGGATTTTCTCAATAATTTAAAAACTATAACAGATAGCAACGTCAAAGTATCAGTACCTCAGTCCTTATACAGCATCAATTTGACGTCTTCCGAAAAATTTCATCGAAAATAAATCAGAACTTTGGGAGATAATGACGTTTTGATGACGTCATGTCATGTTATTTTGGGTGGATAAACGATAAATGTTTGATGCACCGTATAAAACATAGCTTAAATGCAAATTGCAAACGTTATGCTGAAAAGGAAGGAAATTGAATTCTCTTCAAAATGGCAATCTCGGATTTCCATTTCTTTTTACCCTTACAAATAAAACAAACTGAATTTTTCGGAAATTTTCACCCTAAAAATAAAATTTCCAAGATATTTGAAAAGCCGGAATATATATGAGAGAACCAAGTGTAAGAAATACCCAAACCGAATGTCAAAGCAATATCTTTATTTTTCAGTGACTGATTGCTCGTAATCGAAAAGCGATTGTTAAAGCCGTTGTGAGCGGTACAAGTAAAATTTTAGTATACTTGAAACAAAACAAGTCTACTTTTTCTAATATTGTTTATTTTACCGGATATATTTCATAAGTAAAGTGTTTGTATTGGCATAAAGGAGATAACTGGCTCTACCTCAGCAAGTAATGCAGAAAGTACGCGGCGGCATCACCGCGCACATTTAATGGTTCTTAAATGCAGAAGAGGTAATGTATAATCACTTAAACACGCACCCTGGAGGGCCTCTGATAAGAACACGCCATGGAGGGGAGGGCGGAGTCCCCCCCCCCCTACCCCACCCTATGATCTTGAAAACCACACAACGTAGCGACAAGCAGAAAACGGAGTTAGATTGAACCAAACAAGCTCTTTCGAAAGTATTTGATCTTGTTTTAGGTCAGGTCAATATTAAGGTCACCAAGGGTCATTGAAGGCTAGATTTTCCAGATTTAGGAATTCGCTCCAGATACCCCAATTATCTCAAGAACTATCATTGCTAGGAGAAAACGGAAAATGCAATCGAAATCTCTTTAAATTTGTAATCGACATCATGTCGTCAAACTTTAGATCAGGTCAATAGTTAAGGCTCCAGAGGTCATCGAAGGTCAAAAATACAATTTTTGCAACAAAGTGTTTTGCAAACAACTTTTGTACTTATATAGATAAAGCAGTAGGTACCTACATTTGACTACATCATGTTTGACTCGTCCAGGCGCTTCGAATCATATCCATTTTCACATGTGAGGTCAACTTGGAAATTTGACCTCAGGTCAAGGTCAAATGGTGACCAAGTAGGTAATGTTGCATGTTTCAAGGCGTGTTTCGACGAGACAAACACACTGCTGCTGTTTTCACATATTTATCTTCATTCTGTCGAGAGTTATTGACAAATATAGTCGTGTGGACGAGCGCGACACAATTCAGTTTGTAGCCGAGACGAGGTCGAGGCCTCAAACTGTGAATTTCGGAGCGCGAGTCCACAAGGCGATTAAGTATGCACAGCTGCAGCACGCAATATATAAAATCAAGTCTGACAATGTTAATTCAAGTCTGGCTTAGTCACGTGATCCTTGAGTTAAAAAACTCAGGTCACGTGACCACAACTCTCCAGTTCACAACTCAGTCCACAACTCTCCAGTTTGTAGACTCACGACCACAAATAAATATGTTCTAAGCTTTTCCACCAAAGCATGAGAGTTAATGTTGAACAAACTTCAGATGTACACTAACAAGTGTTGGTGGTCACGAAATTGACCATGACCTTAGGTCACCGATATCATAAATCCGAAAAAGAAATAGATTGTAAGTATCAATGACCTTATGACATCCTGTAAGTTTGAAACCGATCGTTCCAAAGCTGTGTCTGCATACGACACAAACTTTTTGGATGTAAGGTCATCACGTGACCTGGTCTGGTGACCTAACCTGAGATTACCCGAGGCCAATAATTGCGCATAATCCTTTTCGAACAGGTATGGAAAAAACGGCGGCGCTGTGCGCCGACCTTTTTCTGCTATTCTCGAAAAGCCGGAGGGATGGGTGGATTTCGCCCCCTCCAGAACGCGTGTTAAATCAATTATAAAGCTTATAAGAAAGGAAATTTGATCAGTTTTAAGACTTGAGTGAGTCGTTAGGTCAAAACCAATAACTCTGTTGGTTTTCACGGAACCTGGCGATGCAAAATAAATAGTAGCAGCCAATTTAGCAAGTATGTGATGTCATGTCATGTTCATGTGTTACTTTTTACACAATTGCAGACCACAGAGCAAAGCAAAGTGGTCACATTTGGACATTTTCGGCCCCGGTGCATGCTCTTAGAGGTCATATTTTGGCACCAACATTATCTGGTGAGTTGGCACTTTTACCACCCCTGTGGGTCACCTTGATGCGCATTGGTGCAGTTGCAGGAACCCAGTGGCAGCTCGCCAATGACTCTCCGTGTTCACCGTTCATTACATGAGCCACGGTCATGTCATCCTGAGTGGATCTCCGACGTTCTGCAGCCACCTCGCGCGGGGAGCCGTCTGTGCCACCGCGGTCAGCACGCCGAGTAGTGCTACAAACGGTCAGCACGCCGTGCAGTGCTACAAACGGTCAGCACGCCGTGTAGTGCTACAAACGGTCTGAGAACAGCTGATGCTCCGGCTCGCTGAGACAGCACCACCGTGTCCGTCAGCCCGACAGCCGTCTCACACTGAACTCAGATTGCCTGAGCCGTCAATACTCACTAACGTAATTCTCACGCTACGTACTCACCCATGTTATACTAAGGTAGCACTCATGTCGGGGTGAGTTGGGTGAGCATCAGCGTTGGCATGATGAGTAATACATTACTGGGTTTTGGCAAGTCACGCCAAAATACTCGCCGCGACATGAGTGTTACGTTGGTATAGTAATAACATGAGTACTACTGCCCTGAGTATCGCGAGTATTACGCTAGTGAGTATTGACGACTCAGGTGATCTGAATTATCGGTATTTTTTTCTTTCAGTGCATCAACACCGTACCGTCAGCACCGTATACCGTCAGCCCGTCAGCCGTCTCATCAACACGGCTCTGAGAACTGACCGTACTATAGCTTTGCCCTGCGTTCGCCAGCATCACAGACACTGGCCAGCCAGCTCCACCGTACCGTCACTGATCAGAATACTGGTCGTATACTAACAGTACACTGAGCAGTATCCCGTATACTATACCTGCGCCTTTCCGACTGCCCGGCTGACGTGCTGCGCGTCATCGCGTCACTGAACCCCGCACCACAGCGCTGTGGTGTCAGAGCGCGACACTCTTGTGAGAGACTGCCGTGTGCTACACGCGGCGGGCAGTGTGTGCTCCGAGCGGCTCACCACTGCACTGACTGTCGCCCGGTGCGGAGACCGCCGCCGCCGCCACCACCGCCACCACCGCCGCCGCCGCCGCCGCCGCCGCCGCCGCAGCCGCAGCCGCAGCCGCAGCCGCAGCCGCAGCCGCAGCCGCAGCCGCAGCCGCAGCCGCCGCCGCCGCCGCCGCCACCGCCACCGCCACCGCCGCACGGGTTGAATGACCGTGGTCCAGCCCGCAGACACGCTGTAGACACGGGCTGCTGCTGAAGCGCGGCGCCGGGCGACGAACAGTTCCGGCCCCCTCACTGCATTGCCTGCTGTCCGTCCGCCTCCGCAAGTGGTAACTCATCAAATATAGTCCAATGACATCGAAGCTCTCTAGGGTCTTGACCAATGGGGAGATGTCCCGAACACCCGTGGAACCAGCGATATCAGTGCGGTGATGTTTTATGTGTCGGTCTTTTGACCAACGAGAGGACGGCTTCGGTGGTCAGCCTCTTCTGTATTCTGTCTTTGTCATCGCATTAGAGGTTACCTCTTTCAGTGGTGGATCCAGAGGAGGCATTGACAATACCCCTCCCCTTTGAGCCTCAAGGGGCCCAATAGCCGAGAGGGCCATAGCTGGTCGAAGTGACTGGAAACAAATTTCACTTCATTTCCAAACGCGCAAGTAAAGTAGCACCTACAGTAAAACGGCAAAGCGCAAGGCCTGGGGTCTCTGTCGGCCTGGGGGAAGGTACACGTCAAAACTTATATTGCTGAACTTCTAACGTCAAAACTTCCAAGCCAAAACTTCTGTGAGCCAAACTTCTAATTGTCAAAACTTCTAACAGTCAACACTTTTAAAAACAATAATTATAAGCGATAACACTTCTCATGAAAAAAACTTGCAAGAGACAAAACTTCTAATGGAATAATTTGCAATGCAAAAACCTACAAGCGTCTAAAATGACAATGTTATTCTAAACGTCAAAACTGTTTAGCGTCACAACTCACAACTTTTAATACAAAAACTTCCAGAAGACAAAACTTATCGAGTGAAAACTTCAAAAGCAAAACTTCTTTGCATTACAACTCCTGAAGCAAAACCTTCCAAGTGACAATATTCTTTCAGCAGTCAAAACTTCTTACACAAAATGTTCTCCAAGCGTCGAAACTTCTAATGACAGTCAAAACTTCTAATAAAAAAGTTCCAAGCGTCAAAACTTCTAAAACAGAACCGTATCAAAAATTAAAAATATAGCGTATGTACAGCTCTGTTTATGTACTCTTAAACACGGTAATACCTTTGTATTTGTCCCCCGCTCTTTTGGGGGTTATAAAACAACCCTCCCTGAAGTTTTTCCTGTATAACTGTTAACAAATGTGACGAATCTTGCTGACATTTTCAGTAGCTAAGCAAACAGCAATTATACGCATGCTGTCAAAATTGCATTAAAATTGGTTAATTAGTGTGGGAGATAATGACGTTTTAGTGACGTCAGGTTGGTGGAAAAACGACAAATGTTTGAAAAATCGTAGACAATACAATTTGCAGTAGATTGAAAACGGAAAACGGCAAAGATAGAAAATAACATTTTCTCTTCAAAAGCGTTCTCTGATTTCCTATATCGTGGAATTTTGATTCCGAAATATTAAAAAAACATTTTTGTTTAATCACTACAAAATCAAAATTTTCAAAGATATTCACAACACGGAATAAATGTGAGTAGACTGATTATGGACAGCATTCAACTCAAATTGTATGGACCATATCCAAACCAAATTTGAAGGCAATATCTTCATTTTTGACTTAGTAATGGCTCCCTAAGTGTAAGAAACTCATGACGTTATTTTTTAATCACTTGTTTTGACTTTTTTGGTCAGATACGAACAAATAGATGCCTTTTCTGTATTGCTGAGATGAAACTGGTCTAGGAACATGCCTGTTTACTTACATTTATCCATCTCGAATTTTGAGGTCTTCTGACAGCGCAAAATCACTCTGGACGTGGTCGAGTCCATAGACATCATATGTCCATCATATGTATACATATAATCATTAATCATACACCATCATATGCATATGTATGTGATCATACATCATCGGCATGATCATATGTATAATGGATATATGATATCTATGGTCGAGTCGAGGTCATTTACATGGCCTGGAAGGTCACCTGTTGAACTGAGACCTATAAATTGCATACCGTTAGATTGATCATATATGACAGGCAATATGCTGGTTCTTACCGCAATGGTCTATGTTGCTTGGTTTGGAAGTCAACAGGGGGTCTTTTTTGAACGAAGCCGTAGGGCGAAGTTGAGAAATGGTAGGGCGAGTGTTAAGAGTATTTATCATTGGTTTTCAGAACCCTTACCACGTTAATTTTAACCAAGGTGTGGCATGAACAATTGTATAACGGACAATGCCAATGCCGCACAATGCCAATGCACAATGCATAATGCCGGCCCTTCCGGCATTGTGCCAGTCTGCCCACTGGCCACGGTCTAGTCCGCCTGCATTCTCTGGGCGGGGTCGCCACCGGACCGCCGTTTACACCGTCCCGAGGGTTTTAGTATATTGTCAGCCAATGATAACCGTTTTCACGAGGGACTTTATTTACCGGGTAATTAAAGG
>VOPJ01013473.1:0-14055 GCA_014673585.1 Semibalanus balanoides
GGAAATCACCCCCCACCCCTTGCAGTTCGTGTTCGGCGCGAACCCCCTGCTGCCTGCAGTGCGCGGATTAACATATCAAATTTTACTTTGAATGGGCAGTGTCCCCTTAACCACAAATGGTATTTACAAAAATAGATACCAATACAACCATGGGTGTAGAAACGTTTTCGAAGTTGGTATAGACTTGGCAGTGGACCCAAACCCACTGGCGGATCTACGGATGAGCAAAATGGGCATTTGCCCCTCCCCAAAAAAACAACTTCCGAAATCGGCAGAAAATGACACCTTTTATGATATATAAGGAGATCTAAGCAACTTTTACCAAGGAAAGTTTGCTTCAAATCAGCTACCAATGCATGAGCAAGCGAAATCCGATAAGATTTAAGAATTGTATCACACTTTTTTGGATTTTGATCACCCCAAACTCCCATCCTGGATCCGCAGCTGCCCATACCAAAGACCCATGGTGACAGTCGATGATGCATATCCAAGGCGTTCAAATACGGTATAGGAATCTAGAGTATTATCATCGAAATCGATATAATTTATACAACAGGCAACCACACTACGGTCACAATCGTGGTCGATCGTCTGTGAGTTACAATGTACATAGTAGCCGTTTTCACGATGGATTATTTTGCGTGAAACGTTTTAAAACGTTTTAAAAGTTGTAGTAGTAGCCGCTTTCACAATGGACTAAATTGATAAAAAATGTTTTAACCCTCGCCCTACTCGACCGTAGGGCGAGGGTTAAAACTTGAATCGTAAATTAGTCCATTGTGAAAACGGCTACAACTAAAATATTTTAAGACATTTTAAAATGTTTTTAAAAAATTCGCGCAAAATAATCCATCGTGAAAACGGCTAGTGTATGTCTCAAAATCCAAGACTTTACAATGTGCAAAATCCAAGGTGCTTCCAAAAATGGCTACTTTATAGAAAATGTCTGCGTTTAATTTTTTTTTTATTTTTTTTTTACTGTGCCAGGCTGTTATTAATGAAATTCATCTGGGGCTTCGACCATTAAAAATCAATTTAAGCAAATTTTTTTTTTTCATATGCAAGAAGATCATAACATTACTTTCTGGCAAAATACGGTTCATAAATATTGGGGGGATTATCCCCCACCCTCAAAATTGGGGGGGGGGACGCGTCCCCCCGTCCCCCCCCCCCTGTGGCGGAGCCCCTGACAATGGCCCTCAATTGAGATCAGAGGCCTCTTGCACCAAATAAACTATTGAGGCCTCAGATCAATAGTTTAGAATATAGAGGTCATAAAAGTAAAAGATACTGCTATTTTACAAAAGTAATTATCGCAAATATCTTTCTTACCTAACAAAGATAGCGCAATACTGTTTAAGCCATCGTGTTTGTCTTGTCAAGGCGCTTTTAACCCTATTCCCTGCGGGCGGCTGAAATTACGTTAACCTGCAAGGAGACAGATTCTGCCCACCAGAGATCTCGAGAGCCGCTCGGCCGATTTTGATGAGTTGAACATCATTCGATTCGTTGTGGCAGCATTCTTTTTGGACCCTGACATTTCTTTTTTGTTAAAAATAATGGGCCAGGGGCAACAAATATGCAAATTTTGAGTATTTTTTAAAGGACATTACGGCCATGTGTCGGAGAGCAATCCAAAGACGTCCGATAGGGCCGATATGTGTATTACGAATATCCCCCGCACAGCGCTCGTGCGTGCTGGCATGGTCCATCAGTGAGGCTGCTCCCGAAATACCCGGCCGTCAGCTGATAGGTGCCGGCCGGTTTGCGCGCCACGGCGAGGACCCGCGACGCGTCCGAAGGTTGGACAGTCTTGGCATGTGCTCTCTTGTATGTGATAATGAGAGAAGGACTTCTGACCCACATATCTTCCCTCCCCCAGGGAAGCGTAGGGAACCGAAGCGACCATAGCAAAGAGAGCAAATGCCTGGACATGCGCGGAGAGTGAATTGAGACGAGTAGACATTGCGAACGTGGTATGAACAAATAAATTAGTGAATTCGTGACAATTACACCTACTACCTGCCACGGTGGCTTGAATGGCCTTTAACATCATAGACAAGGACCATTGTCAGGCACGCCTCGCGCGCCCATCAAGGTCGTGAGGCTTACGGCTAGACGGGTCATCTGCTCTCTGGCAGGACCGTCTTCGGGAACTCAGCCCGTCTCGGCTACTCTGGCCGGCATTAGACAAATAACTTTCAGTGAATTAATCACGATATAACAAGTAATTGAATGTTCATACCTGAGGCGAATGCTGTTACTTTAAAATGTAAATATGCCATTGCGAAGTGCCAAAGATATATTATGATGAGAAAATTGCACATGCAAAACACTCCGCAAATTTAGAGGGAGGAACCAACACATAATGATTGCACGACCACAACACACGAGGCACTGCACGAGATGTTGGCGAAAACAAATTGTACAGTGTAGCACAGATACAAATTGTCACTGCTTTTCACTGTGTTGCAATAACAAAAGTTCACCTTCCATACAGGGGTGGTAAAATGTCCCGACCTGCTGGGCGACGTCGGAGAACAAAATTTGATTTTGTCTTGCCAGGTTGGCTTATTTTTCATCACAAATGATCCATCGNAGATTGGAGAAGAGTCACCTACCGTCGCCCTCGAAACACCCCGTCATCCTGCCGAGACACCATGACGTCACTCGGCTCATCGTTACTTCGGAGCACCGTAAAGTCTTCCATGCAGGAACGGAGCACACTCTAAACGAACTCCGAGGGAACTACTGGATTCCTAAGGCGAGGTCAGCTGTCAAGTCGTACTTATATCCATGTACGATATGCAAGAGACGACGTGCCAAGCCTCAGCCTCCACTCATGGCTGACCTGCCAGAGGCAAGATTTGACAGCCGACACGCCTTCAGCTCCATCGGGCTGGACTTCTTCGGGCCCGTGCCCGTGCGAGTGCGCCGCCGCTCTGAACGCAGATTTATTCTGCTCGTGACCTGCCTGTCAACACGGGCAGTGCATCTGGAAGTGACATCCTCTCTCGACACGGATAGCTTTCTGCTGGCCCTCCGTCGCTTCATGGCTCGCCGGGGCCGTCCTTCCCAGATCCACTGCGACAACTGGAAGAGCTTCAAGAAGGGTGAACGGGAGCTCCGTGAATCGCTGCAGAAATGGAACGAGCTGGCAGTAAGCGACACGTTACCCAGCAGAACATAGGTGGGGCTACCACCCTGGTGGACAACATGGCGGCTGCTGGGAACGCTGGTGGCCTAGCAAAAAGGTCCCTGCGGGTTGTCATCGGCAACAGCTTGTGACAGACGAGGTGCTGGCTACGGTTCTGGCTGAAGTGGAACATATGCTGAACAGCCGCCCACTGACCTACGTCAGTTCCACTGCTGGAGACCCACAAGCTTTGACGCCAAATCACATTCTTCTCGGTCGCGAATCTCCAAGTCTGCCACCAGGTGCGTTCTCAGAACAGGAGCTGACCGTCAAACGACGTTGGAGACACGCTCAGCAGATCGCAGAGCACTTCTGGAGACGCTGGTCGAAAGAGTATGTCCCGACGCTGATGAAGAGAGAGAATGGACGACAGACACCTCGGCATTTCAGGTGGACGATGTGGTTCTCGTTGCTGGGACCAATGCTCCTCGCGGTCCGCTGGCCCGATCGTCGTGTAACGAAGGTGTTGCCCCGGCTCAGACGGCCGTGCGGTCAGCGGTCAGTGGAGCTGAAGACGAGGACTGGGACATACGTCAGACAAGTGGTGAATGATATGTCTTTGGAAGGCAGTCCTAATGCTCACGTGCGATATGAGGTTCGCTGAATGTAGGTGTAGCAAAATTTGTTCGGTGAAAATGTGTGCTACTCGTGTGTGTGTTTTGTGATGACGCCATAACTCGCTGTTAACGACCGTGTTCGTGTTCGAGGGGGAAGGATGTCGCCAACGGTGGTCCCCGGAAAATGACGGCGCGCGATTTTTTGTAAATTTTGTTGCGTCACGCCCGCATGTAAATGATGAGTCTTTTTAAGAATCAGACGGAGTTTGATCGGCTTGATCCGGTAAATATGGATTCGTTTGTTTTAATCGTAATATTCGCAACCATTCGATACCTTCGATATCGCAGAATGTAAATTTTGCGAGCACACACACATATATCATATATATATATTTATATATATATATAATATATATTATATATATATATTATATATATATATATATATAGACGGTTTGAAAAGACAGTGCATCCGAGTGATGGAGTCGACTTGTAATAAACTCATAAAATAAACTGATACGCAAGCAAATATTTATTGATAACGCAATCTGCTGAGCAGCACCATAACTACAAGCGCACACGAGTATACGCCTTCTGCTCAGCAGTGTTAGTCTTCGAATAGTGGCTGCATCCGGGAACTTTTGAGAACCACGGTGGTGCTCCAATGCGTGTCTAGAGACAATCACGTTCTCGCTTGGCTTATCTAAAACCCTGACATGGGCTCTTATCGAAACATTTCTAGAATAGGTCTCAATACGCATTTTCAGTGCAGGCTAGGTGTCTGAGTCACCAAAGCTTTCACGCATCTTCGTATGTCGAGCGGAACGGAAAAGCTCTCGAATGCAGTTACATAACCAAGAAACGCTTACACCAGCAGATCAAGAGATAAACTGACTAATACTCTATCAAACTGCTTAATACAATCCTATAGAGCCAGGCATGATGTGCGTGTAATATTCGAGATACGCTTACTGCTGGACCCGTTATTCATGATCAACCAGCGATGCGATACCTGCAAGCCTTCAGAAATCTTATTGGTCGTCATTTTTGCAGGAAGGTGCACGTGTCCAACAAGACGCTGGAGAAGCTCGGCGACTCGTTTGAAGTGGAGCCGGCTTTCGCGGAGCAGCGTGAGCCGTTCCTGAGAAGAGCTGGGCTGATCACCTACTTCATAGTCAAGCCGTCCACACTGCTGGTAGGCAGCTGCTTGGCGCCAAACCGAGGCCGATTAGCGACAATTAGTGAGGAACTGGTAAATGTATTATTTTTCTACACATTCGCTTCAGTAATAGAATGGTCAGACGAGCAGTCATTGCATGCAGTGTTTCAATATTTTTTTCAGTCAAAAACAAAGCAATAAAACACTGAGTTTCCTTTTCAGGAAATCACTCCGAAGCACTGTCGCCGAGAAAATGTTAATGAAGCGCGGCTGAACACCGAAGACCGGGACTCTGAGCCGAACGACAATCATGTGAGTGGCCAGTTATCAGAGGTGACGGGGTCCGGGACTCTGAGCCGAACGACAAATCAGTGGTAGCCAAGTTACAGAGGGACGGGGGGGGGGGGGTTCCGGGACTCTGAGCCGAACAGACAACATTGAGTAGCCAGTTACAGGAGTACGGGGTCCGGACTCTGAACCGAACGACAATCATGTGAGTGCCAGTTACCAGAGGTGACGGGGTCCGGGACTCTGAGCCGAACGAAAATCAGGTTTGAAGTACCATTACCATAGGAAAGGAAAGGAGAGAAGAGGTACGGGGGGGGACTCTGAAGCCGAACGACATCAATGTGAGTAGCCAGTACCAGAGGTGACGGGGACTCCTGAGCCGAACGCCAATCATGTGAGTAGCCATTTACCAAGAGGTGACGGGGGGTCCGGGACTCTGAGCCGAACGACAATCTGTGATACCAGTTTACCAAGAGGTGACGGGTCCGGGACTTGAGCCGAACGACAATCATGTGATAGCCAGTTATCCAAGGTGACGGGGTCCGGACTCTGACCGAAACGACAATATGTGAGTAAGCCATTTACCAGAGGTGCGGGGGGGGTCCGGGACTCTGAGCCGACGACAATCATGTAGTAGCCAGTTATCAGAGGTGACGGGGTCCGGGACTCTGAGCCGAACGACAATCATGTGAGTAGCCAGTTATCAGAGGTGACGGGGGGTCCGGGACTCTGAGCCGAACGACAATCATGTGAGTAAGCCATTTACCAGAGGTGAACGGGGGTCCGGACTCTGGAGCCGAACGACAATCAATGTGAGTGGCAGTTACAGGAGGTGACGGGGGGGGGGGGTCCGGGGACTTCTGACCGAACACAAATCATGGAGTGGACAGTTATCAGAGGTGACGGGGGGGGGGGGGGACTCTGAGCCAAAAGACAATCATGTGAGTTGCCATTACAAGAGGTGACGGCGGGGGGGGGGGTCCGGGACTCTGACCGAACGACAGATCATGTGAGTTGCAGTAACCAGAGGTGACGGGGTCCGGACTCTGAGCCCGAACGACAATCATGTGAGTGGCCAGTTATGCAGAGGTGACGGGGTCCGGGACTCTGAGCCGAACGAAACCATCATGTTAGTAGCCATTTACCAAGTGACGGGGGGGGGTTCGGGACTCTGAGCCGAACGAAATCAATGTTGAGTTGCCATTACAAGAGTGACGGGGGGGCAGGGGGGGGGGCTCCGGGACTTCAAGCCGAACGACAATCATGTGAATTGAACGCACAAGTTATGGTTCTGTAAGTGATCATCTCACCTTCTCGTTGTCCATTGATTTATCAATGTTCTCTAGCAGAGAAAGCTCAGAACCTGTTTTGCGTTTTCCTTGCATTTGTGAAGTTGCATTTTGTGGTGCATCTTTTGTCAGGATGCATTTGTCAAGATGCATTTGTTGGTGCATCTTGGCAAAGTTATCCGCAAACTTATGTCGACTAGTTTCCCTTGCATTTGGTGAGATGCATGTTTGTGGTGCATCTTTGTCAGGATGCATGAATGCATTTGCAAAGATGCATTATTGTGCATCTTGCAAGTTATCCGCAAACTTATGTGACTAATTCACCTTGCATTTGTCAGATCTGCATTTTTGGGTGCATCTTGTCAAAGTTATTCGAAAACTGGATGTCGACAATATGCATTACAAAACACCAATAAAATAGCGCTGTTGTGCTTAGGTTGAAGCTGGGCTAACTCGCACTATACATGTCATATACCAATGGCCGGCTCTGCTCCATCACATTACCTTGGGGTCAAAATCGTAATAAAAAACAAGTCCAGAAAAAGAATTGGTTAGTCCAACGTGAAAACGGCTACTACTAAAACACTTTAAAACATTTCGAAATGTTCTAAAACATTTCGCTCAAAATTATCCATCGTGAAAACGGCTATTCTTGAAATTTTGAACTTCCAATTTGCATGACCTCTGACCTATGACATGTTTCTCAAGGTCATGTCAGGCGCGACTGGCGTTCCGTAGCATTGATCATTGTTAATTGTGCAGTTTCCGAGTGTTTGTTGTTCAGGAACAACATATGCAAAGGTGTTTCCAGGTAACAGTTGCGGCTTCCTCCGAGATTGCGACTTCGACTGACCTTTTCTTAGGTCAACCGAGGTCACTGACCTCCGATGACCTTATATTTGTTTTGCTTCTGGCCGTTTTTAGGACAGTTTGTGACGTTGATTTTCAATTTGGGATCCTTTTTTCATAATTATATGTTCCACTGGGGTCACGCACATGTCAACCGAGGTCACTGACCTCCCAGGTAACAGATACCGTTGTAACAACGTTGTGAAAAATCAAGTTGAAGTTTTACGTTTTAACAACGTTGCGACATCGTCGTGAATGTTGTTAAGAAAATGTTGTATAAACGACACTGTTAAACGTTACAGCAACGTTGTTTCGTTACGATGTCACAACTTTGTTCTAGTAACTTGGGAAGAACAGCTCGCAATGTGGTAAATCTAAATTGAGCAATTCACCATCTAAATAAGATTAAATGATCGACACGTAAGTCACCGTTAGCTATGGCTTGTCAAAAGTAACGTTGTGCAACCGTTTTGCAACGTTTTGTGAGCGTTAACAAGGTAACGTTGTGACAGCGTTCCTGGGAGTCTACAAAATTACACTATCACAACGTTGTGTAGTTGTGTTGCAACCTTGTCACAACTCACAACGTAGCGACAACGTCAAATTGTTAGCTGGGCTCAGATTACCTGACATGACCTTTTTCAATTTTGACGTTTTTAGGTTATTTTGTAACGAAGATTTCAAATTTTGCATGTACTATGCCTTCTTAGAAGCTCCTCCACCATTTTGGCTCAATCAGTATTCAATTTTCACACATTTACGATTTGTGACATTTGGGTCATTGACCTGGCCTCAGAGGTCACCTAATGACCCAGAACCTTACATTTTGGTTTCAATGGTTTCCTTTCGTTGCAAGCAGCACGCTCGGTTTTTAATCGAAGCTCTTGCTCAATTAGGGGCGAAACACCAAGGGGGATCATACCAACCAAACCCTCCCCCTACCCGGACACGCAGTGATCAATGCTGTGATTACAGTGATTAATCCTAGAGGCCATTAATGCTGATCGCATTAACTTGGGTTTCAAAATCATACGCTTTACCCTAAAACGATATTCTTTATACGTACGCTTTACTTGTAGTTCTAATTGCAATCAAAACAATTACATACGTTGTTCTTCCTTTGCATAATAGGCAGCAGCGTCTTTGTAATAGGTTGAAAAAAGGGCAGATTATCTGACTCGGTGCTGTTAGCCGGTGGTTTACCTACGTGTGCATGGAAAGCGACGGTGGGCGGACTGCTACATACGTTGTTTTACCATTTCATGTCAGGCAGCGGCGTCTTGGTTGGCTTTAGAAGTCCGGCAGGGTATCTTATTTGTGGTTTTAAGCCGTTGGTTCAACCATATGTGCACGTACAGCAACGGCGGAACCCCGTTGCTAATACATTGTCAATGGGCCCCATTGGTAATACACTATGAGGCTATAATATTCAATTTTTTGCAAAATTTGACAATTTCTAGGCGTTTTTCGATAAAACTTTCAACAATGAAACTGAAGAGGAGGTAAAAATACGTCCAGAATAAGTTATGTTGTTGTTGCCGCCAACTGGAATCTTACGTTGCTTTAAAATTTCATTTTTACAAAAATTTACATTTTTTTCTAAACTTGTACATTTTTGACCAGTTTCTAAGTGTTTTTCGAGAACATTTTCACATCAAAATTAAAGATGACACAAAACCATAATGCAAATGTTCAAAAATTAGCCTCATAAAATAATTTTTTTTATACTTTTTTGGCAGCCCCCAAAAATAATGTTTTTTTGAAAATTTTGACCAATTTTCAAAATTTTGAGGGTAAAATTTTAAAAAAGGGAAAAGAAGATCACGCTTTGGAAAACATGTGGTAAAAAACTAATATTTTAGAAAGACGTTTTAGACACTTTTAAAGCCAATTGAAAAAGAGGATGCAAAAGGGTGCATTTTACACCCCCAGTGCATTTTTGCACCCCACGTGTTACGATATAAAGTAGAAACTAAGTTGAAGTGAGACACATGCACCCTGAAAAATTGGGACACTGCTGCAAACCGTTTGCCGTGAGAGCAAAAAAAAAATTTCGTTGGACAACAAACAAAACAGACAAACAAACAGGCCGCCAGCACTTTTTCCGAGTGATGCCCCAGTGGAGAATCTTCGATACTCAGAACGGCTTCGCCGTTTTTCCGTTCTACGATTGGGATTTCTACAATTCAAGGGCCTTGCCCTACCCGGGCGAGGGTTAATAAAAATGTTTTTCTCTAACGACAGGCAATGTGCTACATTTTTATTTACGACTCCAGCTTGATTACAAGTCAATTTATCCGCACATGCACGATTTAGAGGACATCCTGGTCGTCGACATGACCTCAGAGGTCATATAATGATGAAGGACATTCAAGTCGGATATCAGCGGCTTTCTCCCATCATGAGCGAAACGCTTTTTTGTAAAAACAAGTTTAAACTTAGTTAGGGGGAAATGCCAGGGAGTTGTACCCTTTCCTTGCACGGTCAGGTAGGTATCAGACCCTGCACTGCAGGGTTAAGCCGCTTACAATTTTATACTTTTTATAAATTATAATACTATATGAATTTATTCAGATTTATATTAATTTCCGACTGACATCAACAGGAGTGAGACCAATTGCTACGAAACTCTGTTCATTATGGCAAAGAGAACGATATCTCGAACAAAATTGAATTGTGCTTTTAAGAGGACACTGCCTCTTTCCAATGATATCGCAACAACCGGCTTAAACATCACAAGTCTTTTTTAACTTTAACTTTAACAACTGCGTTTACTGACATTTAAGGTCAACTGATTCACCGTTTTATCTGTTTTACATTCATAACGCAAAAGTGCAGAGAAAAAACGCGTTTCCGCCTGAACAGCCCGCAGTGGAGAACACAAACAATGACGTCATCACCCACCTGGCCCGTCACGCTGATTGGCTAAAGATCCAATCTTTGGTCACGTCCAAACATCTGACGCTTCATGTTAACAGTGTGTAGAGTGCAGACGATCCCAGCGTGCTCAGACACTGGCAAACTTTGCACCGGTAAACACCGATCAACAGTGCTTTATTGCGTCTATATCGTCTTCACCCTGCATAGCATGAGATGAGAAGTCAGATCAGTTTTGAGATGTCGGCGGTTACGGTCGTTGGCCCTATACAATTGCTAATGTTCGGCGTCCTGTTCTGGTTCGCTGTTGCCGGCGCACCGTTTCGCCTACATGCTTCACCGCACCTCGACCGATCAGCCCCGAGCCAGCCCCGACCCCGAAGCCAGCCCGAGCCCCGACCACCCCGACCAGTCCCGAGCCCCGAAAGGATCACCCGAGCCACTCCGAGCCCCGAATCAGCCGAGCCAGCCCGAGTCCCGAGCCAAAGCCCCCGAAGCCCCGAGAGCCAGGCCCCGAGCCAGGCCCCTTGTTTCCCCGAATCAGCCGACCAGCCCCGAGCCCCGAGATCACCCGAGCCACCGAGCCCCGATATCAGCCCCGAGGCCAGCTCCGAGCCCCAGACAGCCACGAGCCAGCCCCGAGCCCAGATCAGCCCCGAGCCAGCCCGAGCCCGAGATCACCCTGGCCCCGAGGATCAGCCGAGCCGCCCGAGCCCAGACAGCCCGAGCCAGCCCCGAGCCCCAATTCAGCCCCGAGCCAGCCCGAGCCCGAGATCAGCCCCACCAGCCCCGAGCCAGCCCCGAGCCGAATCAGCCCCGAGCCCCGAGATCACCCGAGGCCAGCCCCGACCCGAGATAAGCCCCGAGCCAAGCCCCGAGCCCCGAATAGCCCGAGCCAGCCCGAGCCCCGAAGCCACCCCGACCCCGAGATCAGCCCCGACCAGCCCCGAGCCCGAGCCAGCCCCGAGCCAGGCCCCGACCCCGAGATCAGCCCCGACCAGCCCCGGACCCGAGATTCAGCCCCGACCAGCCGAGCCCCGAGATTCAGCCCCGAGCCAGCCCCGAGCCCGAGAATCAGCCCCGAGCCAGCCCCCGACCCCAAGGCACAACGAAGATCAGCCCCGAGCCGAGCCGAGGCCGCGCATGTGACCAACTGGGCAGCGCTGTATCGGCCCGAAGCAACCTAGCGCCCCGAGCCAAGCCGAGGCCCCGCGCATGTGACCAACTGGGGCAGCGCGGATCGCCCGAGCGAAACTACGCCCCGACCACCGAGGCCGCGCATGTGACCAATGGGCAGGCTGTATCGCCCGAGCGAACCTAGCGCCCCGAGCCAACAGCTCGAGGCCGCCGCATTGACCAATATCTGGGCAGCGCTTACGCCCGAGCGAACCTTAGCGCCCCGAGCAGCCAGGGCCGCGCATGTGACCAACTGGGCAGCGCTTTTTATCGGCCCGAGCGAACCTAGCCCCGAGCCAGCCAGGGCCGCGCATTGACCAAACTGGCAGCCTGTATCGGCCGAGCAACCTAGCGCCCCGAGCCAGCCGAGGGCCGCGCATGTGACCAACTGGGCAGCGCTGTATCGGCCCGAGCGAACCTAGCGCCCCGAGCCAGCCGAGGGCCGCGCATGTGACCAACTGGGCAGCGCTGTATCGCCCGAGCCGAAACCAGCGCCCCGACCAGCCGAGTGGCCGCGCATGTGACCAAACTGGCACGCTGTATCGCCCGAGCAACCTAGCGCCCGAGCCAGCCGAGGCCGCGCATGGACCACTGCGGCAGCGCTGATCGCCCGAGCGAACTAGCGCCCCGAGCCAGCCGAGGGCCGCGCATGTGACCAACTGGGCAGCGCTGTATCGGCCCGAGTCAACGATAGATCGAGAGGGAGGATTTTCCGCTCGATCAACGCTGGAAGCGATGAGTAGCAGCGCGAGTCTCGCTTCCGAAAACGATGCTGCAATGACATGAAAATATTGGGAAGAACTAACCCCAGCCAACAATTAACTTGGGCACTGATCGAGCACAATGGGATTAAACCACTGTGCCCGATCAGTGCCCAAGTTAATTATTGGCTGCATGGGACGGCAATAATAACTAACAAAATTAAAAGCAACTTAAACCAGTTTCTAATTTTTGATACGTAGCGATTTGCCATGGAGGGAAGTATAACCATTAAGTCTAAAAAATATGCCACAAAAACCTTTATCCAACTCCAGAGCTCGCTACCTTCTCAAAATGGGTCCACTGCCAGGGGGAGCCATACCAGAGGGGGGCGCCGTGGTCTGGAGGGGCGCAAACCACATGAACTTGCTGGGTTTCGCTCAAAGGTGAAATCCAGCAAATCAAGCAGCAAAAACAAGGGCGAATGCCCGTGTGTGTATGTGTTTTTTTTTGGGGGGAATCTAGTGACGTATTTAACAATAACGTTAAGCGAGGGGTAGCAGGCTGTCAGGCCATCAGAGCGAGAAAAATGTTGAAAGTGGGGAGAGCGCGTCGTCAGTTCATCTGCAACTGTAGCCGTAGTTATGTGTGTACGCCCGTCGTCCGACGACCGTTTTTTTGGATGGGGGACAAACATGGTTTCAGGACCGTTCGGGGCCGTGGCCCCTTGCCCTCTGGATCCTTCCCTGATTTAACTTGCTTAATTTTACGGCCCTCTTTCGCATAAAAAGAGGTGAGGTGGTGAACCATGAATATATATATCGACGAAACCATGAATATAGATATCGCCGAAATCACATATAGATATCGACGTATCAAGACAAAATATCGAATAAGTATAGTTATTGACGTTACGCTAAGGGCATTTCAACTTGGTACTGGTTTTCTATCGAAAAAAAACAGCTTTGACAACTGGAAACCCCGCGCAGCCGCCCGCTAATGCAAGGACTGCACATTGGAGATTAACATTTGACATATTCATGACTGCCTGTGAGGTCTAGACTCAAAATTACGCGACGTAAAACAAAACATCGAGGTTGATGCCAGTTTTCTGCTATAGCAACTACGTTGCCGTAAACATATTGCACAATGAATAAAATAATAAAGGAAAATGTATCAAGGAAGGAAAGAAAATATCAGCCAAAACACTTGCAAACAATAAATCGTACTTACAAAGCAATGGTACCCATCGCTTCGGTGCATCATGGCAAGTACATTGGTGAATAATCAAAGGGATCATCGGTACATGCACACAACCAGAAGACACATTTCGGGAGGGGAAAACACGGCTGTTGCCTGTTGGGGTTGTCATCTCCAGTCCAAAAGGGGGCTCATTTCCGATCCATTAAGGGGTGACACCGGCACTCACGACTCGAGGGGCAACACCAGCACTCGCAGGGGCGCCCCCCGCGAGGCATGCAGGGGCGCCGACTGCATGCAGTTACAACGCATTATGCCGCCCTCGGAAGGCATCTCGTCGCCCTTGGAAGTATGGTTGGAGCTTTTCAGAAGAATAAGTTGGTGGGGCATTGCTTGGTTGTTTTGCATGTTTGAATGGAAAATGGTAATTTTAACGTCAGGGACCGTCCAAATTTGAGGGAAAAAATGTGGGGCAAAGCGGGAAGTTGGTGGGGCAGTGGCCCCACAATTTGAAAAGGGAACGCCACCCGTGCTGGGAAGGCATCATGCCGCCCTCAGAAGACATGTTGCCACTTTCCAGCCAACAATTAACTTGGGCGCTGATCGGGCACAATGGGATTAAACCATTGTGCCCGATCATTGCCCAAGTTAATTGTTGGCTGGGTTACGGAAAGTGTTTTGCCACCCTCCGAGCGCATTATGCCGCCCTCGGAAGATGTCTTGCCGCCCTTGGCGCCCTTTGAAGGTAACATGCCGCCCTCGGAA
>VOPJ01013474.1:0-14411 GCA_014673585.1 Semibalanus balanoides
TTGACCTTGACCTTTGACCTTGACATTGAAAATAACATCAGATTCTTAATCCTCGTATTCGACTTGACCAACATGTGTATTTTGGACAAAAAATATTGACGTTGCAAATTTCTATTGTGTTGGCTGTTGGCTAACTTCACGGACATGGTCCGACCCGGTCCCCAAAACTGAAATATGGACCCAGCTCTGCTATACCCCGTGCAAGACAAGTTTGGACGCAGTGGAACCTACTATCAAAATACTGTCTCGCCACTGGTATTGTATTGACAAATATGCATTCTGGATTGAGTGCAAGTTAACTAACTCTTGTAGTTGCAAATACATACAGTTCAGATTGGCCAACAGTATAAAGGAACCTGCATGTCCAGTCTCCTTCTTGCGTGAAACCAGCATGAAACATGAAGTAAGACCCAGTCTGCACCCGGTGTCATTTGGCGGGACCCAGTCTGGGATCAAATATGTCCAGGCTGGGTCTTGAGACCGGGTCCTCCAGTCCACGTTTTGCCACCTCTACTCAGAAGCGTCGTCATTGGTCGGTACACAGACTGTCACGGTCACGTGACCAGGTTAGAAGTGGTCGTGAATAGCGACTCGTCAACTGTATCTCGTCATAGTGCTGTGAAACATGTGAGCAATGGAAAAAGTACGGTTCATGGAAGAGGTCTTTGGACTACCCTGAATACTCCCCAAAGTATACGTACGTAAATATGGTGAAATGTACAATTATGCCGAAACATCAATGATCTGAGGACATGGCAAATTAAATTGTGTCCAAGTTTGCCGGAACAGAATTTTTAAGTATTGTTTTATAAATAGGGAACGTTTCGAATAATATTAACGTGTTTATCTGAGACGATTGACCCTCGGAAGACCCAAGGAAGACCAATATACAATATTACAGTGTATTGCGCATTTAGCAGTTGAGCTTGTAGCAGATATGCACTAATTTCATGTATTTTGTCATTTACACCCCGACTACACCAACAGCAAAATGTTGGGTTATCCATTTGGGATAGCCATTAGTCAGGCCCAAAGCTCTACAACAGATACTTATCTTCCAAGTTTTAACTACATCTGATACCAATACCATCCCATTTTCCTGGTGTGGAAATACCTAACCCTAATACAAAGTAGGAATAATATGATGACAAATTGTAACAATTTTTGTGAAAATATACGTACGATCTTTCAAAACCACATAGTTACAACATAACATACATAAGCAACATAAACATAGTAAACAAGCCAGCAAAAGCCAGTCAGTCAGTTAACGCGCTAAAAGTTTTGAAGCTGCCCAAAACGTTTTCTGGATACCTCGAAAATATCTTTATTGCACGCTATTACAATTATTTTTGTTGCAAAATCATATTAAATAATCCCAGAATGGACACAAATGTGATTCGTGAGCAACACAGTACTTAAGGAATTACCTCAATATGCGTTCTATTGCCCTGCCTTAATACGTAGCACACTTATAAATCATATACCTAATATCGAAGATCCCAATTTTACCCTAATGTTCCTATATTGGAAGCAATCCCCGCGTTACAAAAGCCCAGCGAAATGTCCGTAACTTAACGTTATGTATTCCCTGATTAATTGGCTTTATTATGATGTTTAACTGGTTGTTGCATGTTGTAAGGAAAAAAAAACGTTATTGAGGTGGATAGGTTTCGCGAGGCTAAATCCTCTTTTACGCCTACTGAGCATTGTGGAGAGAAACGCAACAAAAGTCGACACAGTTACGTCCCCGCTCGCCTCTCTCTCTCTCTCCACCAATCCACATCATAATCCACGTCATAATCGCTGTCTCTCATCGTGCTCCGGGTCTCAGTCGACCAGACTCTGGCAACAACATAGCTGGCTATATTCAGAAAAATCTGCAGTAACACCACACAACGCACATCCAACATACAGCGCTACTCATTTTGATCCGACGCGCGTCTCACTCCTATGTACACTATGGGGCGCACCAGACACCATTGTACAGTTATAACACTTCCCAGTTCCCACCCCCAGTAGGAGCAGTACAACTCTATCACACACCGGTCATAGCGGTGACGTTACAACTCCTGGAGCTGCCACAGCTCCGTCACAGCTGCCGCAGCTCCACCACGGCTGTCGCAGCTCCGTCGGAGCTCAGTCACAGCTGCCGCAGCTCCCCCTGTTGGGCCGCCGGTGCTGGCTTGCTGGTCTGTAGCGCCTCCAGCCATTCCGGGTGGAAAACGTTCCACCGGTCGAGCGTTTCCAGGGGCACACCCATCAGCTCTATAACAGAAGGCCGGACACTGTACAGGCTCTGACATGGGGGCGCTGTACAGGCTCTGACACGTCACAGGCGCGGTACGCAGGCGGGCGGGCGGACTGACGGCCGCAGAGCCGACACGGTGAGATCGGGGCAGCCGGCCGCCGGCGGGGACGTTACGGACGCCTGTCATGCGCCGGACCGCGCCCGGCGCCTTTTGAGCAACTGGAAGAACTCGTTTGAATTGGCAAACTCACCCGCGTTCGCGTCCCGCCCCAGCAATGCCCGGATGAAGCAGGAGCGGCTGTGCCGACAGCAGACGGGCCGGACGCCGGCGATTCTTTGTCCATTGACTATGTCAGACACCCGCATCACCAGACCAGTTACAACCCGAGCAGTGACACTGAAGACAGCCAGCAGCAGCGGCGGCGGTGGGCGCCGCACTCCCGGCTCTGCATCCGCGACCGACGCCACGGGACAACCCCCAGAACGCCACGGGACGCCACGGGACGACCCACGCGGCGGCGTCGGTCCGGCCGAGAGGACTAGACAGCGGCGCCGCGCTGCACTGCAGCTTACTGCCGCCGCCGACAGATGTCAGCACTAGGACAGCAGCTCCCGGGACTGCTCGCGGAACATGGGGTCGTCGGCGAACACGTGGTTGGTGGGAATGTCGGCCACCGTGTCCGGACTGCCGCCTGAAACCATGAGACAGGACGACACAGTAAGCGGACAGCCCAGCCGAGACACAGAGACGGGGAGCCTGCGGTACAGACACTACCGAACACATACCATCAGACGAGACACTACCGAACACATACCATCAGACGAGACACTACCGAACACATACCGACCCCGACACACAGACGAATGACGGCACGCAGGGCCAGTTCAAGGACAAGTCGGCTCCAAACGGGAAACGAAAGGATGAGCTCGTATTTAATCATTATGATCATCGTTCATCAAAGTAACTGATATTTGCTTTGCGAAAACCTGTGAAGAATTAAGAGGAAATAAGATGCCGAAATTTTCTGGCGAACAGTATCGACAGATAGCCATCAGCTACAATATCTGTACTTGCAATGTTAGACGACACATTCACAGACATGTCGTTTTGCTATTAACTATGTTCACGGTCTGAAAGAAGACGTAAGAAAGACGGAGTCTCTACTTCTATTCGAGACCCAACGGGTTTATTTCTAGTATTATAGAGGATCAGACAGAATTCCAGCTAAAGAGTTTACCAAAGAAAAGGAAGGTATGAACATATTTGTTTCACGAGCCTTGGACAAACAACACACCCCGTACAAGCAGCGGAGTGTAAAATACCGGGTGCACACGTATATGAACCCAACATCCAAGCTAGGCTCCAGACATGTGAACAGTTTAATCAACAGGCTCGACTTATTCGCTGTCAGTCAACTTATCGGGGTCCATTAACGGTTGGGGTTTGCTGACAGTACTTAAGATGAGAAGGCAAGTACGGTACATCAACTTGGTGTGTCGGGAATTTCAGAACATAGAGTGCGGCAGAAAAATGTGCCTGTTTCTTAAGTCGCGTTACTCTGGTAATAGTGTCGATAGGGAGATGTTTCATGCACGATTAGAATAGCAATTGATGTCAGTTTATGTTCCCGAAATTCCTATTCAGCATCTTTCTTTGTTGCAGAGCACCGTCAACTCGAAGCTGCCTAAAAATATGGGTCGATACCAGTTTTATTTTGGTCGGCAAATGAGTCGATCGCATATATGCAAACAAAACTGCATCACGAAATCAGACAAATCCTACTGGATAAACCCAGAACATCACTCAGGAACACTATTTCATTAGAGCATCATGCCACCAAACTTCAAATCACACTGCTTCACATGTTTGAGGACACGGATCTCACAGGACGGTGCTCGAAGTGGTAGCCCGCCCATTTTTTAAGACACAGTGAAGGCGTCGCCGCAGTTTCCGATTCACAGACTGAACACATTTTGGAGTTGTTTCGCCTTCTGCTCTGCGGATGTTTTTCTTTTAAATCTCTCAACGTTATTGGTGCGGGAGCATAAATCTTTTGCCTAAGATTTATGCAACTAAAGTGATTCTGGGGAAATGAAGAAACCCAGCGGGTTGAGGTCCGGTGACCTCGCAGGCAACAGGTGGCCGGTCTTCCCGGAGCTGATTCTTGAGCTAAACCTCGCCTTCAGGACCTCGAGAGTTGCTCGGGCAGTGTGAGCTGTTGCTCCGTCTTGCTTGAACCACATTAGTCCCCTTGCAGGTGCTCGGGTGAATACAAATCCTCCATCATTGCGATGTACGCTGCACTGCACAATTCATTTGCTAATGAAATGAAAGTGGTAACTTGATTTTAGCTTGTTTTCAGTCCATTGTCATTTGCACTATTTCAGTGATTGAAGATTGAGTATGTGCATAATTTCTTCAATAGACGTTTCTCTTTCCATAGGTATCATTTATGATATTCTGCAACTTAGCCAACAGGAAAGCTTAAGCGACTTTTCCATAAAGCACCCGGTGCCATCGCATCATTTACCGATCAAAATCAAATTAGTAACGACCATATTTTTAGGCAACTTTGAGCTGACGTTGCTCTGCAACAAAGAAAGATACTGAATCAGAATTTCGAGAACATTTAAATTGACATCAAATGCGATTCTAATCGTGCAAAAAACATCTCCCTATCGACACTATTACCAGAGTTACGCGTCTTTAGAAACAGGCACATTTTTCTGCCGCACCCTGTAAAACTGGGGATTATCTAGCCGACACTATATAGCTAACACATGATCTATACGTGTCAAAGGTGCGTATCGGCTGGAATACAGCCGAAGGCAGCCAGCCCCGATCGTTATCAGGACCCGACAAGTTGACCACAAGACAGGGACAAGCTGAGTACATGGATTCCACGTTATACATGCCTCCCACGTTCCAGGTGCAATATGTACAATGTGCCAGACCTAACACAGTGAGCCGGACTTAAGACTAACTGGGACTGGGGTAGGGGCGGTATATTCTAGGACAGCTGATCATATACAACTAACTACGAAGAACATTACACCAAGTGCATGAAAGCTGTAATTTACTCGTGAGATGATGTCACAGCAGCGAGACAAAACGAATATCTGCTGGACGAAAACAAAACAATTATATTGGAAATAACAGTGGCGATCGGATACTAAACACATCAATCAGTTCTCATATCAAATATTACATTGAAAAACGGTCAGACACACAGCAACTTTAGCCGGGAGCTCAATGACATACGATAAAACATACAAAATAAACACAAATAACGCACCACAGGCATGCGAATGAGCATAATACCGAGTCATTTGTGAAAGGTATTCGAGGCGTATGGGTTTGCTGTACAGATTGTCTAAAATGCCGTCAGAATAATACAGCAGGTGAGGGTCGGAACCTTTGAACAGACCGATGGCCAGAGGTTGGAACAAAAACGCACTCAGTGAGTCTCAGACTGTACCTACCACTCCGTGAATGGTGTTCAACATGTTCAAAATTACAAAGCTCTAAATGTGACCATGTATTGACCATGCAAGGTGACGATTCGAAGCCAACAAGCATAAGCAAAATGCAAAAGCAAGCAACTTAACGGCAAGAAGCGTTTCACATGTAATAAGCGTCTGTCTGCCTGCTAACCAGTGCCACACCTAAAAAACCATGGTGATGTAACTATTTACAGACAACTCACTCTCGCCAGTCAATGTCATGCATTGTGGCAGTTACAAGCCCCAGAGGCGATCACTCAGAGCTGCTTTGTTCTGTGAAGAAGCGAGCAGCCAGGCAAACTTTAGCGATTTCCTTCCAAGTTCGAAATGTAAAGAACATACGATAAAGCGCAGACAAATAAAAGTAGAAAAAAGTGTTTTAGCGATGCCAAGTTAAATTTAGCAAGCGTGTTAAAACAAGGCAAGAAGCCTTAGATCAAATAAATCGTAAGATGAGACGAAGGGTTGGCAGAAAAGCAGATTATGCTCAGGTATAAGGTAGACAGGACGGTACAGGATATCAGCAAACAATTACAATACAAATTAGCTACAAAGTAGCCGCATAGCTAAATCGACATTATGTCCCATGTCGTATTCGGTGTTTAAGGCATTACAAAAATGGGCATTATAAACTATAAACATTATAAAGCTTATACCGCACAATCGGCATTTGAAAGGTAAATGATCTTATATTTGCAATGCATGGCAACGTCGCGAATGTTCAACTGGTAATCAACCAGTCATGCCAAGATATTTTGATCTTGTTTCGGGGGGGGGGGACAACTTGCGAAGGTCCTTTAGCGCCAATGTCCTAGAATTAGAGAAGCGAGCATTTACCATGAGACTTAGCCCCAATTATATTTTTAACTTCCTTTTGTATTTTCTCTTCCCAAATATACTTGTTTATCTCATGTTCTAACAGCTGCATTGCACGCCACCATAAGCTGCACCCAGAACACGCACTACCAATCAGCACATATCCCGGCCTGAGCTCTCGCATCATCTCTGTATTAATCTCTGTGCACACAGTCCCGGTGCAGGCGCGCCTCCTATACACAGATCGCTGGGGATGCAGCTCCCCCCTTCCCCGCCCCCGGTACCCTGGTTGGTTAAAACTGTCCGTTCAACGCCTGGGGCCGGCGACAGAGGCCGCAAGCAGTCGCCTGCAAGCCAGGCGCACGCGCCAACCAAAGCACAGAAGATAATACAAACCCAGAGAAAACAGAACGGTAAGCGGACAGAAATGATACCAAAAAAGACCAAACACCTGAGGAAATGTAAACAAGATAATTAACAGAAAAGCGAGACGTAATATCGGCAAGAACAAAGCACAAAAAGAGAGCAAAGCGACGGCAGGAGTCAGTATGGTATTATAAGCGGCGATGTCTGCGAGGCACCGTAGGCCATCCCAGCGGGAGGACTATGTAGAAGAAGCATCTCACCATGACCCGCCCGACTCAGACGGGAGGGGCGTCCTCAGATGGACAGGGACATGGAGTGAGCTCTCACCATGACACGCCCGACTCAGACGGGAGGGGCGTCCTCAGATGGACAGGGACATAGAGCGAGCTCTCACCATGACACGCCGCCGACCTCAGACGGGCCGGCCCGCCAGCCAGGGCGTCCTCAGGTAGACATGAGTCGGCGATGGAAGCGGGCGATTTCTGCCGGCGCCGGACAGGACGAGCGCCGCTGGTGCTTCATACGCTGGATCCGGATCAGAGCCGCCCGCACTGCTGCCACGGCCCGGACAGAGGACGGGAAAGGAGACGGATGGTCAGGATAGGACTGTCAGGCCGGGGTAGAGCCGCCCGCACCGCTGGCCACCAGGCGCCGGACAGAGGAGGGGAAAGGAGAGGACGGTCAGGGCGGGGGAATAACACTGGAAGAGCACGGTAAGACGAACAGGACTCCGACTATGCCAGGAGTTAGGATAAATAGGATATCGGAGATGACATACCAGCAAAGGATTTTAAAAGGCATTAGTCTTTCGCAAAAAGGAGAAGAGTGCAGCAGATAGCTTCATGCACCAACGCCAGACTAGAAATAACCAGGACCAGCCTTCTGCGCGGGTGTCAGCCGCCTCCGAGCCGCAAATAACCCAGCCCGCCGCAAACAGCCCGGCCGCCAGCACCGCTCGCAGCGCCACCTATACCATTAGTTTACTCACCTGCCGTCAGACGGCGCGCGCGTTCCCGGTCCCGCACAATGTAGGCTGCGTTGATGAGGAAGATTACTCCACCGAGCACCTCCACGAACATAGTGATGAACAGCGCGTACTGCATGCTCTTGAAGCGGGTGTAGGTGTCGGTTTCCTCGCCGCTGGTACTGCCGGCAGCGAACGCCAGCGACACAGAGTCCACCACGCTGGGGGCGGTGGCGTTCAGCGGCAAGCCGAGCGTGGCGTTGGCGGCCGCCTGGACGGACCCGACCGCGGGACTGTCCGACGCGAAGTAGCGCTGAAGCGCGTCAGATACCTGGCGCAGAGATACGGGGAGACGGGTCAGCTGAGGTCAGGTCACTGGGAGGGGGAGGGTAGCTGGGGTCAGGTCAACGGGGGGGACGGTCAGCTGAGGTCAGGTCAGCGGCGAGGAGACGGGTCAAGCTGAGGGCAGGTCACGCGGAGGGGAGGGTAGCTGGGTCAGGTCAACGGGGGGAGACGGCGTGCAGCTGAGGTTCAGGTCACTGGGAGGGGAAGGTAGCGGGGTCAGGTTCAACGGGGGAGACGGGTCAGCTGAGAGTCATCAGCGGGAGGAGGGTCAGCTTGAGGTCAGTACTGGGAAGGGCGAGGTAGGCGGAGTCAGGTCAACGGGGGGAGGACGGGTCAGCTGATGTCAGCGTCAGCGGGAGAGGGGGGGGTCAGCTGAGTCAGGTCACTGGAAGGGGAGGGTAGCTTGAGTCAGGTTCAACGGGGAGACGGGTCAGCTGAGGTCAGGTCACTGGGAGGGGGAGGGTAGCTGGAGTCAGGTCAACGGGGGGAGACGGGTCAGCTGGGGTCAGGTCACCGGGGGGAGACGAGACAGCTGGGGTCAGGTCAGCTGGGGAGCGGTCACCAAGGTCAGGTCACTGGCAGAGGCCTGATGTCAGGCCACCGTGAGCGAGGTTACTGAGGTCAGGTCCGCAGGAGAGACCTTATGGACCGGGGCCCATGACATATATCGACAAAGGAGAGCCATCTGGAAATCTGAACACGCGGCGACCACAGCTGCTGCTGTGGAGCTGATTCATGATCTACTGTATCATCAGTGTACTCACGATTCCGATGAGGTACGGACTGCCGGCGTCACCAAACAGATGAGAGGCGAGGATCTGGAAGGCCTCGGCCGTGGAGCGCCGGGTCGGCACCACCACGTACTGAAACGCGCACAGACAGAAACACATTACCATGACGCCGGAGAATACCACCGGGCGGTGTATCTGGACGGTTATACTGTACAGAGACAAACACCGCACAGAGACAGACACATTACCATGACGCCGGAACATACCACCGGGCGGTGTATCTGGACGGTTATACTGTATGATGAACACTACCGAAAACTGCCGCACCTTCGGGCCTCGGAGAATTTTGATGGACAAGGCCTATAGCAAGTGGTGGTTGCACGTCAATCCAACATTTCTGGAGCATGTGACACGACTTTGTTGATTTGTCCAGCTCTAACCCAGCAGGGAGCCCCCTCCCGCTCCTAGGGAGGGAGGGGGGGGGGCAGTGCCGGCCGATCAGACGGGTGGGATACCGTCAGTACCCAGAACACCAATCCATAGTCTGTAGCCGCTGTGCAGTGTTGCCTGCCCGTCACGATCGTCTGCTGCCGGACCGACGGCCGCCCGGGCCGCTGGTTCGGGTCAGGGGCAGCGGTCCGGCCGCGGTCGGGCCAGGCGCCGCCCGGGCAGTGGGTTCGGACGCAGGCAGTCCGGCCCGGGCCCATTGGATGGCCAGTACCGAGCCTGGCCCGGCTCGTGGGTCGGGCAGGCAGGCCGGCTCGGGCCGATTGGATCGGGGCCAGCTGCAGTCGGGCCCGGGACGCTGGGTCGGACAGCGCCGGCCCGGGCCGCTGGCGGACCAGGTCAGCCGGCCCGGGCCGCTTGGGTCGACCGCAGTCTGGCTCCGGGCCGCTAGGTATTCGGCACCAGGCAGCGGACCCGGGCCGCTGGGTCAGACCAGGCAGCCGGCCTCGGGTCCGCTGGTCGGCCAGGCTAGCCGGCCGCCGCTGGTTCGGCGACCTAGGCAGCCGGGCCCGGGTCCGCTGGGGTCGGACCGACCGGCCCGGGCCGCTGGGGCTCGACCAGGCAGCGGCTCCCGGCCATTGGGTCGGACCAGGCAGCAGGCCCGGCTGCCACAGGGACCTCTCGAGATTGACTGACTCCCGATAACCGCTCGGTCTGAAGGCAGCCCGCAGCTGTCACAGCCGATACCCCCGCTGAACAGAACCATCGAGTTAAGCCCCACACAAGGCGACGCTTCAGACTGACCAGATGGTCGATAACACTGCCAATACCCGACACTAATTGACCTTTAATGCTGGCCGATACGACCAGCGCCCATGTGGTGCGAAATGCATCTCAGCTAAATGATGCAGTATTTCGCAAACGATTGTCTCCTGATGTTCGATCTCAGCACGCCGTTACCACTCACATAAATTGATGGCATGCCACTAATGTCAGTTTACCGAAGATTTTCCCAAGAGACCCACAGAACATCATGAATACAGAAGGTATCTGTCAAATGGAGCAACGTTAGCATACACCAGACACAGCAAATTAACAGCCATGGTGCAAACCCACAGACGCCCTTTCGTCAGGAAAAAAACATTGGCCTTTTTGATGACTTCTGACCCCCCTCAAGCCGAAAGCCTCAACCCCGCCTACCCTGTTTGCAGTTCGACAGGTCTTTCCCTTGGCCCGCACCCTGTCCACAGCTCCACGGCCCTGTTCTCTCACCAGCAGCATGTCAGCGACGATGGACCAGTTGAGGTTGAGGAACACCTGGCCGAAGAAGAGCAGCACGTACGCCCAGTTGGTGTTGTACTCGCAGACGATTGCGCCGCCGAACATGAACGGCATGGAGAGCAGCAGTCCGGCGGCGCACACCACCGGGTCGGCGCGCGGGTAGTGGGGCCGCAGCCGAGTGGCCGAGAACGAGCCCAGAGAGACGCCCACCAGGCCGGCCAGCATCGTCACCACGCCGAATATGAACGACACGCTGTGGGGGAGGGAAGAGAGGTCAGTACAGTCACCAGGCCGGCCAGCATCGACACCACGCCGAATATGAACGACACGCTGTGGGGGAGGCGCGGTCAGTAACATGTCACCAGCCGGCAGCTCGTCACCACGCCGAAGCATGAACGACACGCTGTGGGGAGGGTGAGGAGAGGTTCAGTACAGTCACAGCTGCGGCCAGCATCGACACACGCCGAAATGAACGACAGCTGTGGGGGAGGGAGGAGAGGTCAGTACAGGTCACAGGCGGCCAGCATCGTCACCCGCCGAATAAGAACGAACGCTGTGGGGGGGAGGAGAGGGTCAGTACAGTCACCAGGCCGGCCAGCATCGACACCAGGAATATGAAACGACCGCTGTGGGGGAGGGAGAGAGTCAGTACAGTCACCAGGCCGGCCAGCACGACAACCACGCCGAAATATTAACGACACGCTGTGGGGAGGATGGGGAGGTCAGTACAAGTCACAAGGCCGGCCAGCATGACCACGCCGCATATGCAACGACACGCTGTGGGGAGGGGGAGGAGAGGTCAGTACAGTCCCAGGCCGGCCAGCATCGACACCACGCGAATATGAACGACACGCTGTGGGGGAGGGAGGAGAGGTCAGTACAGTCACCAGGCCGGCCAGCATCGTCACCACGCCGAATATGAACGACACGCTGTGGGGGAGGGGGAGGAGAGGTCAGTACAGTCACCAGGCCGGCCAGCATCGACACCACGCCGAATATGAACGACACGCTGTGGGGGAGGTGGGAGGGAGAAGTCAGTACAGTCAGGAGAGGGAGGGGGTCAGTACAGTCACGAGGCATAACACTGACCAGTGACAGCACGCTGTTGGGAGGGGCGAGGGTCACCAGGGAAGTCACCGAGTAGAATATCAACAACCTTTTCCCCACGGGGGAGGAGGTGCGGGTCATAGTAAAGCCCCGTGCGTCAGCGTCGTCGAGACGGTGGACGAATGCGGTGCCGGGCAGCTCAACAGGTATCGACAAACTGATTCGGGGGAAATATCGGCGGTGCCGGGCAGCCCAACAGGTATCGACAAACTAATTCAGGGGAAATATCGGCGGTGCGCGAGGAGCTGGCCTGCAGTAATCCATGTCATGAATATTGAGATTATTGAACGATAAGGCTATGAATGCCAAACACAAAACAATATCTAGGAAAAGGCCTAAGCTGAACCAATGTTTACGTTAACAAACACCTAAAGGTGAACAGTATGAGGAATGAGGATAGTATTTGATATTTCCCCCCATTAGCACCACACGGCTCCGGTCATAATATATACATAGTATTACAACTAACAATACACATAACATTGCAACTATTCCAGCTGTGGCAGCTCTGTTATAAAGAGACAGATTTCAGCCAGATTCCTGATGTAAAACAGAACAGACCTCGTTCCAAACAAGCCTGGGAGCTGCGCTCGCCTGGGACGTAGTTACATAAGCGTAACTCTGCGTACAAGTGTCCGCACACTGACCACACAGCAGCTGCGCGCCTCCGTGTCAGGATCGTCAGACTTTGTTCCCGCCTCACCCCACCATCAAAGCCACAGACGTGTGAGGCGGATATACACAGAAGGAGGCACGTGATCCTGTGTGTGATGTTTAGGAAGCCCCTTCCTAAACACGGCATCACGGGGGCGTGATCCTGTGTGTGATGTGGCGGAGGGTGCACGTGATCTCTGTGTGGGAGGGGGCACGTGATCTGTGTGTGGTGTGGATGGGGGGTTGGTGGCACGTGATCTGTGTGTGGTGTGGAGGAGGGGGGGAGGACGTGGTCGGGACGTCTGGTCCCCCTCAGTCACAAACACTTAACCCTGACACCGTCCGGCCGCATGACCCTCTGAGCCCTTAAAACACGGCCCCGGTGATGACCGGCTGGTCCAGGCCCAGCCGAGACATGATCAGAGCGTGGTCACCACATCAACACGCGACAGGTCGCCATGGCAACACGGCCCGCAGTCACCGACCACCGCACGGTAACCGATGACCGACGCTGACCGAATGATATGACCAATACTGACCGAACTGACCGAATGAGATGACCGATCCTGACCAACACTGACCGAATGGTCTTGGTGCCGTCACAGAGACTCGGCTAATGCCGAGAAAAACCACTGATCATACATACGAGAGTATCGACTCTCGAGAGAATGGAAAACAAGTGTCATTGAGGTGATGATTAGTCACAATTCAGGCGCGGTATACGCAATCGCCGGAGCGCCTATACGGCGTGTATCCTCAGATATCCCAGTAACAGGACAACAGGTGTCCCTCCACCTACCGCGCACAATATACGAACACAACACCTCGGGTAAAGATAACCCATGGAGGACAGATTAGCCAGGGTATGTGTGTGTGTACATAGCGTTGATAGGAACGTGGGCACTTACGGACATCACAGTCAAGGCTTCGGTTTCTCCGTTTGACGATGACTATGCTTGTTCAGGTTTTTCAGAGATTGGACCTCTCAGACCTCTTACAGTCTCCATACGGTAGATCGCCGGGGCATTGTAACTGAACTCAACTCGTAGTCACACCACACAGTTCACAGTTCAGCTGCATGCTGAGTACAGAGAGAACAAAACCACTGCACAGTTACTGAGTGGGTTGTCCGGCAATACAATGAACAGCGCTGAGCCGCCGGGCGTGACTACTCACTCGTTGATGTTGGCGTTCTCGTCCCCAACCTGCAGCTTCAGGCCGTCGGTGACGAACTTCGGCCCCCACCAGGAGAGCGCGCCGGCCACGAACGCCACGCACGTGAAGCCCAGGGTGCCCAGCACGAAACTCGGACTGCGGGAGAGGAGGGAGTCAGAACAGTGTCACTGCCGGGACAGTGAAGTGTGGAGAAGAAACTAGCGACCTCGGGGACGAACACAATATCAGTCAGGTTACAGGTACAAAACTGGGCATAACTGAAATAGTGATAACTGCAGAAAGCAACAACTATAAATTGCCACCATAATAAGTAGCGTGATTTTTTTGCAATATGCAAGAAACAAAGAAGATAAGTTCAAAGTTACTGACATCAAGTAAGAACGTGAACAAAATATTCGAGAAACACATCAGCAAACAGACAGCAGAAGAGCGGGCGATAGCAGGGTGATAAAAAGTGGCCGAGGTTCATATCGTAATAGCCGGTAAGGCGACATTATACTCGATTAGATATACCCTACAACACCGAGAGCAAAGTGTTTATCGCACTGATATCGACCGTGAGGTGCATTGTGGTTTCATCATCAGAATCACTTACTGATAGTTATGTACGACACCAAGCAGCCTGAAGGGCACCGTAACGTGGAGATTTATCGGGATTATCATCGGAGATAGGATCTTACAATGACATCGCTTCCGACATGTGAGCCGCGCGTGGCCGCCGCCGGAACCCAACATACCATCACCTTATCCACGGACACCGGCTCCTCCC